>PVHY01020222.1:0-20228 GCA_004024945.1 Uropsilus gracilis | reverse complement strand
ACTAGAGGGTGAGCAATCGCACATCTCTCACCTGTCACTCAGCTTCCTAACCTCTCTGGAATGTCCCCAGAGACATGGGACCTATTAGTAATGGCTGTTGCCCCCAAAGGTAAATTCTTCTGTTGTCATGCCTGCCCTCATCCTCCCTGCAGCATGTCACGTACGTTTTGCTACTTCCTCAAGACATCATAAAAGGGGCTTCACAACTTCATTAAAGTTGGACCTAAACATGCTTCCCAGGATCCCCGTTCTGTGAGCTGGCCTCACAGAGCACGATCCATCTCTTCTGTCTCATTTTCTTCTTCATTCCACACACAATTCCTAACAAAACCTAACAAACCTGGAGGCCTTGCGTCTTGCTGAGCAGCCCATGAATCCTAACAATTAGTATTTAGGAAAAGTGTCTAACTCTGATTTCTGTGCTTGCATTAGCCGGGCCACACCCAAAGCAAAAGGACCGCAAGCCTCCTCTTTGTCCAATCCACCTCTCTGTCCCTTCCTAACACACTGGCCAGGGCAGACATGACAGTTTTCTCAAAGCAGTGCCAGGAAACAGTTGCACGCCCTAAAGTCTTCAGGGCTTCGTCTTCTAGCCTCTTCCCAATACGACCACCCAAAGAGTGAACATTTGCAGGAGATCAATAACTCTCCATAGATGTGCCTCATCCTGCGCCTCCCCTTGAGTCTAGATCAGCTGGTGGGTGCCTGTCAGCAAAGACACTGTGGCAAGGCTGGCAAAGCTTAAAAGGCCTGGCGACTCCCACCTCCGCCCTTCGGAGGCCCTGAGTCACCATAGGGTGGTCTGATCACGCTGGTAGAGAGCGCCTGGTCCGATGACACCCTGAGACACATGGAGAGGGAGGGAGCCCTCAAGCGGCTCTGACATTGTCTGACACTCAGCGACACAGGCAGACAGGACTGGGAGACCAGGCACGCGGGACCAGAGGCGCAGCAATAAACTACCTTTGAATAAATTCGCCTAGGTTTGAGGGACGCTCGTCATACAACAGCAAAGAGCTGAAGCAGCACATGTTCCACCGCATGGCCGTGGGAAGGCAGAAACCAGCCCCGTTAGCAGACATGTACCTTGTGCGAAGGGGACCAGCCCACCCGGGCGTCAGCTACAGCTTCTGTGCTGGGGCGTCAACACCGCAGGCCCGGCTGAGGGCGCTCGGAGGGCTGTAGCTGGAGGAAGCAGTGACTGTGGTCAGGTGGGACCACCAGCTCTCAGCCCGCGGAGAGGACCTGCGCCATCCCTCCTAAGGTGTAAGTCACTTTGCCTTCATCAGAGCTGTAGGGTGAGTGAGTCAGACCATTTCCTCCTTTGTCCTATAACCAGCACCTGGGGTAAAGCATCATCCCCATGACTGTGCGACCCAGGGGGTGTGCGCATGTGTGAGTGTGCACACCTGGCCTGGGAGAGGGGGGTAAAGAGGTGCGGTGAGCACAGTAAGACAAGCACAAGCATGGAGAGAGTGGCAAGGATGCCAGAGTGAAGATTACTGGGGGGACAGGGAGAGTCACCTGCCTCCTAACTCCCCTTACCCCCCTACTCCCAGTCCTCGCCCTGCTTTACCCTGCCTTGTGTGTTTATATCTACTGGAACCAATAAGGAACCTATGCAGATGGGAGAACCTGGTGTCTGTATTACAATTGGCGTCCTGATGTACAAGAACACTCATTCAAAAGGACACCTGTGCTTGGATGTTTATTGCAACGCTCTTGACAATAGCCAGGATGTGGAAGCAACCCAAATGCCCCCAAACAGACGAATGGATCGGAAATCTGTGGTCTATGTACATGATGGAATATTATACATCAAGCAAAAAGGCAAGCGTATGTCATTCGCGGCTACATGGATGGAGCTAGAGGGAATCATGTTAGCAGAAATAAGCCAGAAAGGAAAAGAGAAATAGGGGGTGGTCTCACTTATATGAGGGATACAGGGAAAACAAACAAACAAATGGACAAGAAACATTTAAAACTGCCAACAGAACTGAAGCATAGAGCAAGAGAGGGGGAGGGAGTAAAATCGGGGAAGCGATGGGCACAAGAGATTAAGGTGGTTCACAGGTGACAAGGTGGTGGGAGAACCTCAGGGTAGACAAGCATGTAAAATATCTATCTGTGCAAACAATTAAAGAAATTGCTTGCGTCCTGGCCAGGTGGCTTCCCTGACATGCGCCTAAATGTCACCGTGTGTCACGCTGCTGAAGGAGAGACTGTAGACAAGCTGGTGAAGCTCCTTGTAGAAGTGTCAGCATCTCGTTTGGGGTCTTGCGGGCCTGTGATGCAGGCAGGCGAGGCTCTCCCAGAATCAATGGCCCCAGCGACTTTTCCCTGACCTTCAAGTGTGTTCCCGGCTCTGAGCTCGGTCACCCGCTTATCTCCCGGTGCTGATGACAGAGGAGAGCACGCAAGACCTCACTTTGTCTGTCGTGATTGTCACCAGGTCTAAAAGCACCATTGAGTCCAGGCTGTGGCTGCCTGAATACAGAGCTGGGTGAGAGTTCAGCCACGTGCAGGCGATCAGCATCTTTGCAGCCAGAGCCCAACACGACGTGTTGGAAAAGAGACACGCAACAAGGACCCTCGATGTCCCGGCATCTGTGTCCCCTCGGCTGCAGGAGGCTCTCTGGGGGTGATGTCACGGAATCATAGGCTGCAAAACTGTACCTCGTGCACGGCTCGCAATGCCCTGGGAAGAAAACACAAATAAAAGCCTCTATCAAGATATAATCAACTAAAATTAGGGGAGTAATTAAAGTGATTAGGGTATATTTATATGAAGCTTAATGTTGCCATTAAAAATTATGTTTAGGGAGAACGTTTATGACACAGTGACGCGTGTGATGCTTCCAAGCGGGGCGGTCGTGGGCATGTCCCATAAGGGCTCTGGACTTCTAGTTCCACATCTGCATGTGGCAGCAGCGCCATGTGTCATTCATTTTGATGCGTGGCTGCTCACATTTCAACACCTCTTATTAGTGTGCACACAATAACGGTGCCTCTGAAGACCCATGCATCTGAGATGATGGGGAAAAATAGGCCCAAATGCAGGAAGTTGTAACAAAGATTCCTAAAGATTCCTAAATTCAAATTTTCCAGGTGAAAATTTGAAACTACCCACAAGGAGCAAAGGCTAAACCATATATTTGTTATCATAACTTCTAGAAAATTCTTTCCTGCCAGAAAGAATTGAGGTTGCATGCATTCCTCTCTTTCGTTTGCTCTCATTCTGATTCCCAGACTTCACACCATGCAGTCGTTGGCCTCCACACAGAGCTTCTCAAGCCCGGTTGCATGCAGGATTCGCTCAGGGGAGCTTTGTCCCATGCCAATGTCTACCCTGTCTGCTGCACACACCCATTTGTGACTTAGTTGTTCAACTGCTGCCACAAGACCCAAGCAGCGACATTTTTTTTTTTTTTTAGTCCCAAAGGTGACTCTGTTGCTCACCTGGGTTGGAAAACCATACACGAGGAGACCTTCGAGCCTGAAGGAATGTTCTGGGGAGAAAAATAGCACAGCAACTTTGGACCCGTGGACACCAAAGTCTGTGTTCCAGTTCCTATTCCTGCCCTCGTTTAGCTCAGTGAAGAATTGCTTAACCTCCCAGTCCCGATTTCTTCAGCTGCAAGTCGGGAATCATACCACAGCATCGATGGAGGGCAAGGGATCGTCATACCCTTCCATCATTAGCCCCCATGACTTGTACCTGTGGTGTTGTGCCCCCCACAAGTGTACACACCTGGCCTGATGGGTGGGCCCATGCGTAAGTGGGTACACCTGGCCTAGGAGGTAGTTTCTAAAAGGGTAGCGTCACCCTGGAGGGAGGGGGAGCTCTGGGAGGCTCAAGTGGCTGTTTCCCTGTTGCCCATCACCCCCCATCACTATTAAAAGTCCTGGCAAGAAGAGGCGACGGTGCTTACATTCCTCTCCAAGGTACTAGACCCGATGATGAAACTACCTCGATTGGGATGGTTGCAAAGCAATAGGGCGGTTCCGGGGCTCAGGGCTTGTCATGAGATGAGCTGAGCTCACATTTGATGACCCTGTTACTGTTCGTGTCATTTCATGGCCATTGCAGCATCTGCCCAGTGACTCACCCGGAAAAACTATTAAATATTTGCCAATTTGATGCTCAACGTCACCAGCAATCAGAGAAATGCTACTCAAAACCACAATGAGATCCCACCTCACACCAGTAGGAATGGCCCACGTCCAAAGAACAGGCAACAACAAGTGCTGGTGAGGATGTGGAGAGAAAGGAACACTCTTACACTGCTGGTGGGAGTGTAAACTGGTCCAGCCACTATGGAAAGCTGTGTGGAGGACCCTCAAACTCATGAAAATGGAATTGCCATTTGACCCCACAGTCGCTCTTCTGGGAATCTACCCACAGGAGACCTCAATGTGGCTACAAAGGGACACCTGTGCCCGGATGTTTATTGCAGCACTATTTATAATTGCAAGGACATGGAAACAACCCAAATGCCCCAGAACAGACGAGTGGATGACAAAGATGTGGTCTCTATACACAATGGAGTATTACTCATCAATGAAAAATGACACATTTGATGAATTTATAGACACCTGGATGTACCTAGAAGAAATCATTCTAGCAGAAACGAGCCAGATAGAAAGGGACAGAAACCAAATGGTTTCACTAATAAATGGTCAACCAAATGAAACTGCACAAGGGGAGAGAGGGGACCAGCTGGAGCGGGCGGGGAGGGGAGGTGGTGGGTGACCCCCAGGGACTGAAATGATGTGAAATATATATAAATTAAAAATAAATTAATTTTTTTAAAAATTTGCCAATTTGAACTTGGAGACTGCAGGAGACAGAGGAGAAAGTAAGGAAAGGGTGTCAGATCAGGGCCCTTCAGCTAGAGTTGTCTATGCTCCACACAGGGGACGCCCTTCAACAACAGGGCAGTGTCCCTCGCCCTGAGGGAAAAGGACAATCCCTCTGCCCTTGAGACGCCCCTCCCTGGGCAGGCGAATCTGTAGGATGGAGGCAACGAGGGCAGTTGAAACCAGGAAGCACAGAAACACTCACTGTGACGTTCCCCAAGAGTAACCCTGACCTTGAAGCTGAGAGGAAAAGGCCTGATGCCCACGTCACCCCAGCCCTTACGCCTCGATGTGGGGGCGTCCAGGGGACCATCAGCCGGGACCTGACACACGGCAGCGATAAACTGTCCTAACAAGGATACACGGGAACTGTGCGGGGAAATAAACCCAAGTCCCATTCCTCCCGTCAGCATCAAATTTTTATTTCTTGACTAAATTGAAGCGTGCGGAAGAGAAACAAAGCCCAATGGAAGTCATCTGCTGCCCTCTCGTGGCGGACTTGGTATCCTGCGTCGCTCGTCGCCAAGACCAGACACTCGGGAAGGGCGAGATAGATGGCGGTGTGGGTTCTGCAAAGACCAGGGAGATCTCATCATTGCAAGGACATGGAAAGAGCCCAAATGTCCCAAAACAGATGCGTGGGTAAAAGAGATGTGGTGTCTATACACAATGAAATAGTATTCATCAATTAAAAATGCCAAACTTGATGCATTTGAGATAACATGGGTGGACCTAGAAGGAATCGTATTAGCAGAAACAAGTAGAAAGAAAAGAACAGAAACCAAATGGTGTCCCTAATCTATGGGACATAAGGAAAACAAGCAAAAGGCCAGGAGGAAACGTCAAAACAAGCCAACAACCAAACTGAAGTACACAACAGAGGCTGGGGGGGTGGGGGTGGGATCGGTCAGGGAGGGGAGGTGGTGGGTGAACCCCAGGGAATACAAAGATGTGATATATAGATCTAGATATAGAATTTAAATAATAAAAAAAAAAGGCCAGGGAAATCTGCTCCTCTGCCTGCTGCCAGCTTCCTGTGTGTGCCTGGAACCAGCTAGCTCTGGCTGGGACTGGGGTACTCAGCTAAGTGCAGACACACCTTTGGCTCAGCCAGGAAAGGAGGAAAAACAAAGCTCTGACTTGCCATCGTGGTTAGAATTTTCTGTGGCTTGGATCTGGCTTCTGGCCCTTGACCTAGCCTGGGGTCAGCCAGGCATGCTGGGGGTGGCGAAGAGATGAGGGGATGAGGTGTTCTAAGTCTGAAGGTTTCATCTGCTCTCCAGAGGGATCAGAGGCTCAGGCCCATGGTGAAAGCCTAGACCAGAGCAGGACAAGGAGCAGGAGACCCACTCCTTCCCCACGCAGACCCACCCCCACGGGGACCAGACAAGACCTTGGTCGTTCAGGAGCTAAAAGGCTTGTTTTTATTTCTAGGAATGATTACAGCCCCCCCCACACACACACTTGGAATATATCCAAAATGTGTGTAGACGTCTCTGGAGATCACCCTGTACTAATGAAAAATTGAAGATTTTCCGTTAGCAGCCGCATCCTTTGCAACTTAACTAGTGACAGATAAAATGAACCAGATGGATTTTTTTTGAATTATTACATTTTTAATATCTATATAAAATTTCAGTGATCTTACTGAAATCCAACCATGTAGGCTAATCATCCAAGAGGATAGCCTTTAAAAAAAACAAAACAGCATTTTATTTGCTATTATCTTTTATTAAAATATCACCATACAAGGACCACTGATATCATTACCTGAGCAGTGGTTTTGAAATAGCATCCGTCTGAGCCTATGAATATTCACCCTGCAAAAGCCTGTTTCTGAGCATCTCCATCCCAGATCACCACCAGTGTTTTCGGTTCTAAGGTTGGTTTTTTTCATTTTAAGATCGGTCATGCAGAAATGGATCGAGTTTGGTTTTTTTTTTAACTATCCTAACATTTCATAAACCAAGCTTGTCTTTGTATCATTTAGCTGTCTGGTTGTGTCATTCACCTGCCTGCGATTCTAATGGTCCCATGTATTCTAGGGCTACATGAGCCATTGTGGCTGCCACTAGCCATTTCTGTCATTTAATTTCAGTTTAATTCATTAAGAGCAAAGTCCTTCCATGGCACCCACATTTCAAGAGCTCAGATGTGAGAGCCATACTGGAAAGCATAAATGCCAAACATTTTCAAGATCACAGAAAGAGCTCTTAAACCTCCGTGCTCTGTAGAATGCTGTTAAACCCTCTGGGAAGACAAGCAAAATCCTTTACAGTCTGGTCTTATCTTCCATCTTACTCTTTCTAGCATCTAGGCCAAACATCCCCAGTACATGGGCCCCTAAACTACTTATGCTGATCTCCTCAGACGTCTCCTTTCTGCTTTGTACCCCACTACCTGCAAATATGACCTCCCTCACCCCACTACCTGCAATTAAGAGCTCCATTAATGTTACAGTTATCTACATCCGCCATCAGCTAAGTGCAAATGGAAAGATTGACTTCTTGGCGGTGTGAATGGAAAAGATCTAAGGGTTTCAACTGAGTCTAAATCCAGCATTTAAATTTCAGTGAAGACAGTATCAGTACAACACGATGAACATCAATAAATGGATGAAGTTTGCAGATCGTGGTAGGTAAAAATGATTCTGTAGCCTGAATGGATTACGTATCTTTTGAAGTATTGAGTCTAAGTGAGTTTCACCCTCTAAGGAAGACCCTGACTGGAGATGACTTCACTTCAGTGAGGGACCATCTCTAAAGGGAAAAGAGATGGGTAAACTAAGTGACAAATGAGGAAGCATGAACTGAACTGGGGATGTTTGGTTTAGGGACAGAGAATCTAGCTGCTTCATCGTGTGCTTAAAGAACGAGCACACGAAAGCAAATTTTCACTGTAGTGCTAGAAGACAGCGTAGAAGCAGAAGAAGATTATAAGAAGGCAGAATTCAATCTAAAGAGTAGCTTTCTAGCCCAATTCTCCACCACCCAAGAACGGCTTGCCCTCTCTGTCAATATTCTCGAACACGCTAAATGCTTCAGGATATTTTAGAAAGTGTGTCGGCATGGGATGGATGTGAGGAAAAGATGCCATCCCATCTCCTTCCAACACTGAAATGTGGTGTTTCTTGGGCAGATCGTATCCCTCACTGTGTGGGTGACTTGAACAAGTAAGTTTTGGGTTTTGCAGCCTCACCCATAAGGAGACTAAATTAGAAGGCCTTCGCATTCCTTGTGTTGCAAAATTCTATAATTTACAACGAAGAGGGAATGGGACATCTGAAGTGGAGGAAGGGCAGATTCACAGAGAGTGGGGAACTTAAGAGGAGAGAGAAAAAGGTTTGCAATTAGAAAGAAGAGACTAAAGAAAGAGCAGAAGGAATAAAAGGTTTCAAGTGGGAAGACACCGTGTAAACTGAGTCATGTATTGAGAGGGAGAAGGAAGAAATTTTTAAAAAATAAAGTAAGAAAGAAAAAGTTCAAAAGAGAATGGAGATTCTGTCTTTCCCCAGCCTTTCCAGACTCTTCAATAGTTCCATCTCCACATCCTTCATTGTTCAGCTATTCTGATAAACTTCAACAGCCATTAACATAAAACATGTGTCTAAGACCATAGTTTTAACTTCCAATTTAATGTTAGCACAAAAGACATATTTTTTTCCAAACAAGGGTTTATCTGAGAGCCATTGCATTGTCCCTTTATATTCATCACATAGTAAAGGAGTCCAGGAACCCCCAAATTTCTCATTGATGTTGATGCTTCCATTTGGTATGCTGAAGGCACTTCATCGCCATTTGTTATGAATGAGCTACCACAGTATTGCAACAGCGCTCAGCAAACATCTCCTGCCTTTCAGGTGTCGTTACATGCAAGTTAAACTAAATGGATGAATTTTTAGCAGGAATAATGTAGTTCATGTTGACATTATTCACAGCTTTCGCAAGAAGACAGGTATTAATCAGACAACACTCGTGTCGGTCTCAGTATATAAATATTTGGGCATCTGGCTAAACAGTGCCCTAACCTTTAAAAGGCATATAGACCTTATGCTTTAAATAGGATCATCAGTATAAAGGGCATTTTAGGACAAATAAAAGGAAGAATTTCTTTACACAGGAGAATGGATGTGTATGGAACCCATCAGTTCAAGAGTTTGAGCGGCATACAAATATAAATAAATCCCCAAGAAGGGGACTTATTCACAAAGTTCTGTGAATTTTTTCCTCAAAATAATTCAGGCATTTGTTTCTCCCCTCTACATCTACTATGTCTACCTTGAACAATATATTTACCGGCATTTCAGAGGAAAATAAAAAGAAATACAGAGGCTCACTCCCTCTATAATCTATAAGTAAGTAAGTATTGTGTAAGTATTGTAAGTCTATAATCTAGCAGTGGCAGATGATCACAAGAGATGATTGAATACATATAGGCACACAGCAGTGTTGGGGAGACAGATGAACAATGGTTGCTTCTGAAAAGGATGCAAGAGGGCCATTTCTCAGAGGGGGGAGACTTCCTGGAGAATAAGTCTAACATGGCCACTGTCCTTGGAATGGGCACAGATAAGTAGATAAGCCAGACCCCCAAGTCAATACAAGAAAGGGGTCAAAGGCAGGGCACGGTGTTGATAAATCATCTGGTCTGCATGACAAGCATCCTTCATGTGAAGAAACTTCTGCTAGGAGAGAAGACAGATGAGAACTTTAGGAACCAAACATTGAAAACCCTTGATAAGTAACCCTCAGTATTGAGACTATTCTGTAGAAAATGTAGAGCCCTTGCGAGTGTCTGACCAAGAATCCTGACAGAAGCTATAAAGACCCAAGAGAACAATGGTGAAGAGAAAGGAGGAAGCAAATCCGTGGGAGAGGCCACTCTCCCCTCTGACCTCTTGCTGAATGAATCTCCTTGGGCAGTTGCTCATCTTCCCTTTGAAAGTCCTTGTGGTCTCCCACACAAAGTCCAAATGTCCTCTTCTTCCTCCTCCTCTTTCTCTGTTCCCTCTTCCTCTCCTGCACCACGCCTATCAATCTTTCACAGTTCTAGTGACAAGCCTATTTGCCACTTACAACAGGCCCTTTCCATAGCTTTCAACCAGTCAGTTCACCATTTCCAGCACAAGTTTTCCAGCAGTCCACTCTTGACAAACATTTATAGGTCACGCACTTTATACTCAGCTCAGTGCTGGGTGCGAAAATGAAAGGAGGCTGATATATAG
This sequence comes from Uropsilus gracilis, assembly GCA_004024945.1. Lineage (NCBI taxonomy): Eukaryota > Metazoa > Chordata > Mammalia > Eulipotyphla > Talpidae > Uropsilus > Uropsilus gracilis. The sequence continues at coordinate 10,144 of PVHY01020222.1, read as the reverse complement.
CACTGCTCTTGCAGCCACACAGTCTAACAGATGCCTTCTCCACTCACTGCCTTTTGCCTCAATCCTCCCATTCATCCAGGAGATACTTCTGTCCACGTCTCAGTTAAGGTCATCATGCTTGCCCACTCTGGCCTCCTGTACTCTGAATTCATCTGCATTTATAACCTCTGCCACTCATTTATAACCAGCAGTCATCATTTATCACTTTCTCAAAAAGTTGTCATTTTTCAAAACATGTTCAGAATTTTAAGATGGATTTTGTTGCTGATTCCTGACCCTGCAATTTATAACTACTGCCACCAGAGGTCAAAAGAGAACAGAAGAGAACAATTTATAACTACTGCCACCAGGGGGATTTATAACTACTGCACCCAAAACACAGATGTGAAAAGCACAGGGGTCTATTTTTATAAGCTTTAGACTAACCCTGATCATATATATATATATATATATATATATATATGCACACACATAAAATCATATATATACACATATACATGCACATGCACATGTGTGTACATACATATATATATAATCCTCCCTGATCACAATTTGGGAATACATGAATAATTTACCTTTCCATTTTGCCTTTAGTTGAGGAAATTTTTTTTATTTCATTTTTTTTTTCTTTTTTGAAACTAGGTCTCACTATTTTTGCCCATGGAACTGCAGGGTCATGTTGCCCGGGGTACCACAGACTCAAGCAATCCCCAGCCTCAGCTTCCCAGGTAGCTGGGATTACAGGCGTGTGCCACCACACCCAGCTGTTTTTTTGGAAATAGGTCTTGCTACATTGCCCCGGCTGGAACTCAAACTGCGATCCTTGGTTCCAGCTGTGGATTCCTGCACTGTCACTTACAGGCACGTGCCACCATGCCCTAGTTGAAGAATTTTAATAACTAATCTTTCTCTCCCAATCTGACTTGCTTCCATAAGTCAAGGGCACCTAGTAACCAACTCACTTTTCCAGGTGTCTTGTCACATGTAGATATAGTTTCTCATATTAAAGAAACGAAAAATTTTAGTTGCTCCAAATCCCCAGTGCAGACAGAGCACCAGGTGATTAACAGCCATTGACTCAGTAATTATAAGATTAATTTATAGGTGGGTGTTAATTTTGTTCTTGGTTACTAAAAGAAAAGGACATTTGGCACTCTCCATTGCTGCTAAGGGAATAGCTTCTGACTGCCTCAGAATCACACTTCACAAAGCAGAGAGCAGTAACCAGCTAGTGCCTCAGAGTCACACTTCACAAGGTAGAGAGCAGCAACCGGCTAGTGGCTAATGGAGAATTGTTTGTTCTCTTATTTTACAATGATAAGGGAAGAAACAGGAGCCCTGGAAGGGACACAGCAAAGGCGGAGAAGCTTGGAGGAGAGAGACTGTGGCAGAAACCTCCCACCTTACCTGACCCTGTGAGGGTACCCACTTAGGAGGGAGTATCCATGCTACTCCACAGACCCACGACCTTCAGACCTAAGAAATTGTTTTGGTCTCCTCCATGTGTCTATGCACTATACAGAATGTAAAACTGGGACTGTGTCTGTACCTTCTGTTGAGACCCCAAGAAAATAGGCACCAATTAATTTACCTTCCACAGCGAGACTTGGGGTCACATGAACAGGTGTAGCAGAGATGGGTGAGAACTAAGGGGAGTTTTCTGCCACCTCAACCTTAGTGAGTGGGGCTTAGTAGACAGTTTGACATTTTAATGGAAAGACTTACATTTTGGTATGGAGAGAAAATGGCACCATCCTAAAAAGACTTTGTCCGAGGGGCTTTTGAAAGAATGGCCGAATTCCAACCAAAGGACAATGGCAGCCATCAGAGGTCACTCAGTAGAGGTGGACCTGTTTTTGGTGTGAGAACTGCCAGATGTAAGAGCCCCGGTGCTAGGAAGTACCTACAAGAGAATCATCTTGAAGCTGAGTGTGGTGGCACACACCTGTAATCCCAGCTATCTGGAAGGCTGAGGCTAGGAATCACTTGAGTCCATGGGTTCGAGACAACCCTGAGCAACATAGTGAGACCTAGTCTCTATGGGTCAGAAGCTCTGGCTGCTGATGCCTGTCTGGGGTGGGAGAGAGATAAGGAGAGAGAAGGACTTGATCTGATATAGACATAAACACCCTCAGTGTGGAAAGCCAAGCAGCATCTTATCATTACTCTTGACTACATGTGCAACTTTGCACTCAACAGCAGAGAGTGTACACAGAACTGCAACTGTTTGGGGAATGAAAGCATCTTCGGCTTCTCATTAAGAGTAAACAGACAAACAATGAGACTTGCCTGAAATTTCATTCTGCGTAAGAAGAAAAACTAGCTCTAAAGAAAGACTTTGCAAGGGCAGCTGAAGACAGATGTTGCTTTATAATTGTCTGTATTTAAGATACTAGTTGTGCGTGTGTGACGATACAGAGAAGACGGTTAAACATAATAACCTATAACAATGAATTCAAATTCCTGGTGCCAGAACAAAGTTGAAGCAACAGGACAAAAACATTAAAGACACCTCCTCCTTACCAGAAATGTCTCCCTCTAGGTTTGCGCACAATGATGGAGCCAAATCTATAATGCCACTGTTTAAGCAAAGAATGTGTAGCCACCTGGCTCTGCTTCCCATAAGAATGCGAAAGCTGGTAGCTAGAATGAATAATTTCCAAGACCCCAAAAGAAAGCCTATACACAGAGTTTTAAGGTATGCAGACTCATCCATAAGTTAAATATCCCTTTATGCACAGAAACAACCTAAGACAGTCCAGGTCATTGTATCCAATATAAAAGGCTCCAACGAGAGAATTTATGGGCATCATAAGAGTGCAGAGATGGAGAACAGCAGTGGCAGCCATGGGCAGGAGAATCAGAATCAGATGCATGGTGTATGCGGATCAGGGAAACGGAGCCCTCAGAATTATGAGGCTATAATTCCATCAAAGGATCCTGAGGATGGCATAAACCACTTGAGCCTCCAGAAATTACTACCCCATATTTCAGTCACTCATGGTTTGTTCTGAGTCATGTACCGGCTGTCTTGGCACAGTCTGTCATGTCAAACCTCCAACATCGACTATTTCTTGGCCATTTGTTTTGTCTTTCACTTGTGAATATGTCCACGCCCGTGACTGACCTTCACAGAACACTGACTCCATGTCAGTGTTGGTTGGCTGTGAGGTGAAGGGGACTGAGTCTTCTTTCTCTGCCTGCTACAGGCTATCACCTTGAAAGTCTCCAACACTGGAAATCAGACTTCCCATGGCCAGTCAGAGCCCTGTGTAGGAAGGAAATGCCTTCCACAAAACAAATGTGATGAGGATAAAATCTGGGGTGTCCAGGATCCTCCATCCTCAGAGTTCTATCTTAAGTCACTTCCCAGGACTCCACTCATAGGGAAAGACTACTGCACAGTGAACTTGAGGAAGCTATTTCTAAAGAGACAGGGTTCCCCCTGGCTGATGCTAAGACACACAGCACATGTGCCCACAACACCTGGTGCTAAGCAGCTAGGATGGTGCCACTGGGCAAACCAGGTCCGTCCCTTCCATAGATACAGCCCATTGTACTTTAACCCTTTGAAGACCCCTCAGCAGCCTTTGCTTTCCATACTATAATTTGCATGTATAAGATGCTGGTAGAGACAACTATCCTTCATAGCAAGTCATCTCAGAAGAACGAGGATAGAACAATACTTCAAGTATTAGATTTCAGGCCATGAGGCTTACGGGCTGCCCTTTCTTGGCTATCTGAGTGTCTGAAATCTGTTTTAAGCAAAAAAAAAGATACTTTTTCCTTGATATGCTAGAGAGAAGACACATCTGAACACACCCTAACTTAGAAAAGTAAGTTAACTAGCTTCAGGACTGCGAGAGAAGGAGACAAAGAGAGGGAGACAGCATCGCTGCTTGAGTGATGGATGGGCACGTGACACAATATGAAAAGCCATTGTTTGGTTGTCCTGCATCTTGGCCTGTGTGGGTGGGAGAGTCAGAGGCGGGAAGTATGGCCAGGGAGAAGGCAGGTTCCGAGTGACAAAAAGGCCAAGGTGCCAGCATTTTATCTTAAATCTGTCCAAGCAACGTGGATGGATTTTGCCTGTTTGAACAGTTTGGCAGCTGGTAGGAAAAGGATCTGAGGCAAGGAGATCAGATGGAGGGAGCCTAGACAGAGGCAAGGCAACTCCAGCAGCCCTGGCTGAGCTGAGGAGATGCTATCAAATTATTTCTGGAAGTAGAAGCCGTAAGATTGTGAGGCTCCATTACAAGGGGAAGGTGGGAGTTCTGGATGACCCAGGGGTCTAGCTTAGATGTTGGGTTTGGAGTACTGCGGAGTAATTACTGAGGAAACAGGGTTATATGCTCACATCTGGGTATGTGAAGACACCCAAGGCTAAGTCTGAGGGCTTTGGATACATGGTCTAGAGGAGAGCATAAAACTTGGGGGGGGAAGGGAAGGGAAAAAGTGTAACATCTGCTTAGAGACAGCAGAAAGCCAGGTGTGAGTGGACTCCTCAAGGTGGGCATTAGAATCCTGCTGTTATCTTTTTCAGTCATCTCCCCAGAGACTCCCTGTTTAAGGAGTCAAGGTGAGCAAACCTATGGATCCAATCACTAGAAGTTAATGGACCGCAGACATCCACAAATCAAACAGACCCCAAGACAAAATTAAGGGCCATCTGATGCAGATCAAGGAACTCCTGATTGGATCTGCAGGAGAAGGTGAGCTCAGAAAGAGCATCCCAGGGAGAGCAAGCAGGAAAGTGTATCAAGTAAAGTCATGTCTGATTTAACACAAGTGCTTCCCATCCTCACAGCCTCTGTTGCAGACGTTGTGTAAAAGCTAGGCTTTTAAGCCCAAAGGCTGTGCATTTGAGCTTAGCTCTGCTGTTCACTTGGTGGAGATAATAATTCAGGGATAGTGACGCAGTTGAAAATTGTATAGATACCAAAATGCCCTGATGGGTAGTCTCTGAGAGAACAATATGTGAGAGGGACCAAGAAGTACCAAGGGGTGCATAGAAAGGAGGAGTGAGGGGAGAGAGGAAAAAAGAGACAAGAATGGCAGACTGAGAGAATAGGCCCACATGGCCTGGCTAGGGGAAATCCCTGAGAGAGCTGGTGGTGGTGAGGAGCCATGGTGGGACAATGGCCGTCAGAGAAGTAGCTGGTGTGGAGTTGGGTGCCAGAATTGAAGACCGGGAGTGACCACGGCTGCTGAGGGCCGGTCTGGTGCATTTGGCCAGATACCACTGAAGGCAGGTCTGGTAAAGGAAGCACCTGGAGCCACAGCAAGGTGGCAGATTTAGAAAGCTGATTTGTGCATCAACAATTGTGGAAGAAATTTGAAGAGCCTTGGAGAAGAAGAGCAGCTCAAAACACTGGAGAAAAAAAGTCACTGGAGAAGAACTGGACATTCCCAACCAGGGTGCCTCTGGTTGGGAGGGGTACCATCTTGGACATGTGTTTAGTACTTTCAGACTAAATGGTGATTAGGGTAAGCTAACTGGCCACTTGTGGCATTTGAGGACCTTTTGTTTTTCCCTGTTGAATTCCCTTGTAAATAAAATCCCTTGTTAAACTACATTTGTCTGACAACTGCTACACGTGGGTAGTATGAACCTAAGGGAGCCTGACTGGCAGAAGCCACATTTTAAATGTGGCTTGTTGTAGTCTTCTGCCCTTTTTAACCCAATTTCAATATGGGAGCAGATTACTCTTAGACTTGTTTCCTCATATACAGAGTAGGTATGCAGGCAGAGATGGTGAGGACATGGTAGGGGTGGTGATGTTGGTGGTGATGATGGTAACAATGATAGTACCCATCTCATAGGGTTATTGAGAGAATTCAGTGACTTAATATCTGTAGGTTGCTAAGAATATAGAGCATGACACATAGTAGGTGATATGAAAATATTAGCTATCACGAGTTGGTCAGTAAACTCTTTCAACATTGAGGGCATGTTGGGTAACCAACCTAGTCCTCAGATTCACCATGGTTTTGCAGACAAAAAAAGATTGGAGGCTTTGAATTTCTCTTTCAGGCTTTTAATGATAAACAACCACTCCAGTTTCTCCTCTCTCCTTCCTTCCCATCCACCCCAGGGTGATGCCACAATTTTATTGCCTTCTCCTAGGCCCAGGTGAGCCTACTCACACATGCGCACATCCACTGGGGAGGGTGCAATACCACAGGTGCTGGCCATACACACTAACAGAGGAAGAAGCCTGAGTAATTCATGTACCCTATGGTGCACAACAGGAAATCAGTGTTTACAGAGATGTTCCACCTCAGATCATGGATGAAACTTGAGAGGCAAGGATCTCGAAGATCAACCCCAAGACTCCCATTTTGAGGATGAGGGTAATAAGGGGCGAGGAGGTACTGACTGATGGTGAAGACAACTAAGTACACCAACATGAGGCACTGATCATTTTTATTCTCTCTCCAGCCCACTTACTTCCATGATGCCTTCAGCTTCACTTTCATCCTTGCTAGAAGTTCCAATCCTGACTTCCCTACTGGTTTCTTAAATCCAATGTGGCAAACACCAAGTGCACTTTTCCCCAAGATCAGTTCCCCTTCCTCTTTCTTCCATGTGACAGCAACATCTCCAAGTCCACAATCTCTCAGCATTACCTTAATCTCTCTCCCCCCACCCAGTGCTCCCCACAACCAAGAGTCAGCGATTCTCTGTAGCTCTTGGTTGTTATATCCCTTTACCCATCCCCAACCCATAAGTTCTCTGGCTTCCCTCTGCATCACTGCTATGGAGTTCAGCTGTTTGCAGCAATTTCTTCTCCAACTGGTCCTTCTCTGACTAGACCTAACTACTGTTTTTTTATAATAATTCTTTTTTTGCATATACACACATATTTAATCAACAAATATAATCAGGCCATATAACTAACAAATATACAATATAATTAGCCTATAACTAGCAAATACACATAAATTTTAAGTATAACTTAAAAATTTACACATAAATATGCAACCACTGCCTGACTTTAGTATGAGATAATTTGAAGAACATATAAGAGTAGCTATATGCAAATTTAAAAAATTTAAATTTAAAAAAAAGAGTTGCTTGATAGATCTAACTACTGTTAAGTGAAGCTTTTTTAAAAGCTTTTTCATCATGTTAGTGCCCTGCTCAAAAGCCCTCCTCACCCCCTCTGATAATATGATTTTGATACCAGGCAGTGATGTAGTTGAAAATTGAATAGGCACCAAAATGCCCTGGTGGGCGGAGTCTGAGAGAACCATAAGAGAAAATGGAAGTAGGAAAAGAGGGTGGAGATAAAAGGAGAAAAGAAAGGAAAGGGAGGAGATGAGAATGGCGGACTAAGAACAGGCCCATGTGGCCTGGCCAGGATAAGCCCCCTGGAAGAGTGAGCTGGTGGTGGCGAGGAGCATGGTGGCTGGCAGAAGAGTAGCCAGTGTGGAGAGGGTGGCACCGCAGCAAGGTGACATAGTGAGCTGGTATCTGGAGATGGTCAGGGATTTGGAAATGCTGATTTGTTCATCAGCAATTGTGGACGAAATTTGAGGAGCCTTGGAGAAATGGCACAGCTCAGAACACTGGAGACAAGTCAAGACACCAGAGAAGGACTGGACTTTGCAGGGTGCCTGCAGGTTTGGGCGCCATCTTGAACATGTGTTTGGGACTGTTGGACTAAACAGCACTTGGGGTGAAATAACTGCCACTTGTGGCTGTGAGGGGCTGATGCTCATGGAGAGCTGTTGACAGGTGTTTTCGTCTTCTTGGTTAATTTCCCTTGTGAATAAAACCCAGTTGCTTACATTGCACTTGAGTGGCCACTGCTACACGCAGGTGAGGGGACCTGGGAAGCAGAAGTCGCACTTTAAAAGGTTTTTTCCCTGTGGTTTGTCAGTTAGCAGCTTCTGTTCCTTTTCATCCTGATATCAATTTGCCAGAAGAAACAGAAATATGGATATATTTGGTCTTGATCCCTCTCTGTGGTGAAACCCTCATTTCCTCAGAGACTGAAGGTGCTAAGGAGGGGCCAGAGCAGGAACATGGGGTGGCGCAGTCATCCAAGGACAGTGCCCAGAGAAAACACACCACCAGTTGTGCCGGTCACCACCAGTCACCGTGAGGCAGCAGTGTTAGAAAACACATGGCAACAGCTCTCCATGAGCGTCAGCCCCATTAACAAACAGTTCTTTGAGCTCCAGGCTGGGGCCTTGGGGTTCCTTTCAGGTGTGTTGTGTCTGAGGCTGGCTGGAGGCAGGTAAGGCAGCTCAACCTCTGCAAAACTTTTCATTGTCTTTCTTCAAAGGCCAGAAAGAGTCAGCATCCGCTCTCTTCTGGCCAGGAGAGTCTTTTTGAATCAGGTCGAAAAGGAGGCAAAAGCCTCCAACTTGCAAGCCCCAGGTCCGCGTCCCCCGCGCGCGCGAGCAGTTGCCACTCAAAATGCAGTTTAACAAGGGATTTTATTAACAGGGCAAGTTAACCAAGAAGACGAAGTTTCTTTTTAAAGCCACAAATGGCCAGTTTTCTTACTCCAGTCACCCTTTAGTCCAACAGTCCTAAACACAGTCCAAGGTAATGCCCCTTTGCCCCTCCAAACCTCAGAGGTAGGCACTCAAGGGTCTCTCCAGGTTGCACGTTGGCTCAGCACTTTCTCCAGGTCGCCTCTCCTTCACCCTCACATGGCTTTTCCCCCTTCAGGGCCCAAAGCTCAAAGTGCCCTGGAAGGCTTCGCTCTTGCGTCCCTCACCAACTGGAAGCCTCTGCTCCTCCTGCCTCCTTCTCCAGGTGCCAAAACCTCTCAGCTCCCAGCTTCGTGTGGTCCTACTCCTCCTCTCTCTGCTTCTCGTGCAAATCCTCCTCCAGCTGCTGGGGGTGGGGAACAGTTTTTAACTGCCAGGAGTTTTCAACTGCCATTCCCCCTAAGGGGGAGGGGCATGGGGAGGGGCCAACTGCCACAACCCAAGGGGAGGGGAGGGGCACCCAGTTTCACTTTCAAGAGCCTAAGCGTCAAGTCCCAAGCTGGCACCTGCCCTGCCTTAGAGCTTCTTTCCAGGGCCCTCACCCACAAGTGTGATGGGCCCATTCACACTAACCAGCTCCCAGTTCACACCTGATGCATCTACTCCACCAAATCCTCAGGCCTCTCTGCTGCAAGCAGCTAGAGGAGGCCACAGCCACTGGAGCTGCCCAGTGGGGCGCGGGGCTCCTCCCTGAATCAGGGGCTGCATTGCTGGGGTGGTGTGGGAGGGGAACCAGCAGTAAAAAGCCCACCACCGGCTGTGCGGCCCAGCCTCTAGCTGCTTCTGAGGACTGGCACTGAAGCAGGGGGTGGGGAGGGGGGGGGTGTGGGGGATCTCCAGGTTCCAGGTGAGAGTAACAAAGGCATTTTGTTATGTTAATGAGGTGACTTTTTTTTTTAATTCATTCTTTACATTTCTTACAACTTCACAAAGGGTTCTTGGGATGCTTTCCCTTCCCCCTGATGCCCCCTCCTGTTCTCTCAGACTCCTCTCTCCTTGTTTGTTGATCTTAAGTCCTTTGGTCTCTTCCTTTCCTGTGGCACTGCCCTTTTCCTGGGTGAGGCACTGTGTTCCTGGGACATGGCAAACCGCGCTGGTAGGTTTCCAGTCTTAGCTTTGCGTTGGGCAGCCAGTTCATGCTCAACTAAGGTCTGTCGATGCCCTCTCATTGCTGGCTGTCTTCTCCAATCTGTTCTCTGTGCCTTTTTGCTACTTCTTCGCCTTATAGTTCTGGCCTCTGGCTTAGAGGGCCTCGCCTCCAGCCATTGCCAGTAAAGAAGTCTCTCCGTGGGTACAGGCATCTGTGAATGGCCATTGCAGATCATCTCTCCCTCAGTTTGCAGCTTTGCTGTGAAGCTGATATCCTGACTCTGTGGTCTTCCTCTCCCGTGGAATGGGGAGGGGCGCCTTGCTCTCCTAGAGGGAAATGGCATTTTGGCTCATCCACTGCCAGTGAGCTCATAGGTGTGATGCTATGATAGCTCATCACCAGTTGTTTTTCCAGTCCTGTAATCAATGGCTCTCTTGAATGTTCCTTCTCTTGTATCCTGCCCAGATGTGTGGATAGAACTTTTATCTGGTCCCTCACTGATCGGTTACTCATTCTATGTCAGTGTTTGCTTCAAGCGCGTGCGCG
>PVHY01020221.1:0-25960 GCA_004024945.1 Uropsilus gracilis | reverse complement strand
GAGGGGAGGGGAGGGGAATAGCCAAGATATGGGTTTCCATCCCCACCCCAGGTCATTAAGGAGCCTGGGGAAGCATGTTGGAGAAAATTGTGACCTGTGTGAGCTGTCTTAGACACAAGGTACTTGGAAGCTTGTTTTAGTTTTGAAACTGCGAAGCTTGGAAGTCTTCTGGAGAACTGAGGAGAGTTTGCTGTGTTGTGGTTTTCAATGTGAGACATCTGAAGTGCTTGCTGTGTTGCATTATTGAATGAGTTTTGCTGATGCCGGGCCACTTTGGAGTTGGAGCTGAAAGAATGCCAGAGCTGTGCCTTTTGGAGAAGAATTGACGGCGCCACCCTGGTCTTCCTCATTGGATTTAAATCTACTGCTTCTGGAGAAGGACTGTCGACACCCTCTTGATTTCTTCTGGCTTGGAGGGAGTGGAGCTGTGTCTTCTGAAGAAGTGGTGATGCCACCTTAACTCCTTCATTTTGGCTCAAGGTGGGGCAGGCGCCATTCTGTGGATACACATGGTTGCGAAGCCATATGCACTTTGGACTAGAGACTGGACTGTGTGGTAAGATTACTAAAGGGGTTCCCTTGTACCCCTTCAGTGACTTTTATTTGCTTTGCCCTCTTAATAAGTAAATTTGTTTCTGTCTCCCTCTTAAAGTTAATGTGGTCTTGCTACTGCATGCGCAGGCTGGGAAGAACCTGGTGTGTGACTGGCTTTTAAAGGGCCATTGCTCCCCTCTGTAAGTTTGGGTAAGCACCCTGTTTTGTCTGTTTTTGCCACCCGATTTCACTACCAGACATAGTGCTAACTGCCTTCATATGGATCATTTCATGTGACCCTCTCAACAGCCTTATAGTTCAGTATTTTACAGATGAAGGTCAAAGAGGTTAAATAACTTGTCCAGAGACACACAGCTCCTAAGTGAGGATCCAGGATTGGAATCCTAGAAGGAGAGAACTATGGTCACTGTGCTGTATTCTCAGACCTTTGGAACAAGGCGTGGTGGGGGGAAGTGGCAAGAATCATGGAAGTAGACATTAAAATAAAATCAGTTGACCCTGGGTTATGGTCTTATAAGAACAACATACTTCTTCTGGACCCACTTGATACACCCTGGGCCTGATCTGGGGAAGGGGAGTGGGGAGCAAAGGGACCTTCCTTGCTGCTTGGTGACTCATCATGACCCTGGCTTAGTCACAGTGTATCACCACAAGCCAGCAGCAGAAGCCATTCCATTGTGATTGTTGCCTTTTGGGAAGAAGTGCCTGGTCTTTATTTTTTTATTTTTACTTTTTGGTCTTTATTTCTGGCACATGCAGCCAGGCTTTGGGGCAGGATAGCATCACCCAGAAACTGTCCATGGATTCTGAAGTCATGCCCCTAAGTTTCCTCACTAGGGTACCCGGACATGAGAGGGAAATATTTTTTAAAAAAGGAAAAGACAGAGCAAGAGAGGAGGTAGACAAACCACTAGGTTGTAAAATAAATGAAATTGGCTAGAAGGGGAAATCCAGCCTTAAACAGCTACTCAAGTCCATTATTTCTTGGAGTACCAAAAATCTATTAATTCAGAGGTCAGCAAAAGTAGGAATAGAGGTGGCCTTGAGACAAGAGAACAAACCCCCACCCTGCCTCTCTTCTTTCCTTCTTCTCTCCCCTTCATACATCAAGATTTACAACCATCATGGTGGGCCAGGCACAGAGGCTTGTGCCTGTAAGCTTCAGCCTGTGAAGTGGCCAGGGCTAGGAATCGCGGTTTGAGTCCCGCCTTGGGCCCGTAGTGAGACCTAGTTCCAAAAAAAATGCCTGGGCATGGTAGCGTGCGCCTGTAATCCCAGTTACCTGGGAAGCTGAGGCTGGGGATTGCTTGAGTCTGTGGTACCCCGGGCAACAAGAGCCTGCGGTTCCACAGGCAAAAATAGCGAGACCTAGTCTCTAAAAAACAAAAAAATACAACCATCATGGTGGATTGGGCTCCCTGACAACCTGAGAGCTACCTTACAAAGAATATTATCTTCTTACTTAGGAAGGGATCCCCCTTGTTGGAAGATGAGGGGTATGTGAAGGAGAAGCAGAGATGAAAGGAGAAAAAAAGAGAAAGCTGCTTTGTCCAAGAGAAAAGCATATGTCCATTCCCAAAGGAAGGCATTCCGTATTTTAGCGATGGAAGAAGAGCTTGCCTGCCTCTTGTATTTCCCCCAGTGACCAGAGCTGTCTCAAACAGCTGTGCAGGGTATGGACTACACAACCTCCAGGTGCCAGGGTACCATGTAAGTGGAACTTGATAAACTACATTGTTTGGATGCTATTTGGATAGAAAACGTATAGTATTACTTCCAAATAGAAGAGGAGAGGGAAGGAGGGTGGGAGAGAGAGAGAGAGAGAGAGACAGAGGCAGCAAGAGACAGAGATAGTGAGACGGAGAGAATAGGTACAAATTGTACTAGTGGGAAAATACACTTCTGTGCTGTTATCCATGTAAGGGGATGGGAAAAGAAAAAGGAGTTAGGGAATTTCTGGACCATAAAAAAGAGTGAGGCCGGGCATGGTGGCTCATGCTTGTAAACTTCAGCCTATGAAGCAGCAGGGGCTAGGGATCGCGGTTCGAGTCCTGCCCGGGGCCCGTATAGTGAGACCTAGTTCCAAAAAATAGCTGGGTGTGGTGGCGCATGCCTGTAATCCCAGCTACCTGGGAAGCTGAGGCTGGGGATTGCTTGAGTCTATGGTACCCTGGGCAACGAAAGCTTGTGATTCCATGGGCAAAAATAGCAAGACCCAGTTTCAAAAAAAAAAAAAAAAAAAGAGTGATGCCACTGGGTGTGGAAGTGCGCGCCTGTAATCTAAGTTACCTAGGAGGCTGAGGCTGGGGATCACTTGAGTCTGCGGGTTTGAGACAATTGTGGGAAACATAGTGAGATCTTAAAAAAAAAATTAAAAAAGAGTGATGCCTCCCCCAGCTGTAGTCCTTAGTTTTTCAGAGATAAGGAGCAGTCTGAAAATATGAAAAAGTGGGATCTGTAGGCAAACTTTTTTTTTTTTTTTTTTGAGTCTAGGTCTTGCTATTTTTGCCCATGGAACCCCAGGCTCTCGTTGCCCGGGGTACCATAGACTCAAGCAATCCCCAGCCTCAGCTTCCCAGGTAGCTGGGATTACAGGCACACGCCACCACACTCAGCTATTTTTTTTGGGACTAGGTCTCGCTACGGGCCCCAGGTGGGACTTGAACCGCGATCCCTAGCCCTGGCCGCTTCATAGGCTGAAGCTTACAGGCACGAGCCACCTTGCCGACCTGAAGGCAAACATTAAAGGAAATAAGGGGTTCAGAAATGAGGGCACTCCAAGGAGAATTTGAGGGAGGAAAGTGTGTTTGGAATATGAAACCAGGAGGCAGGACCTTTCCAAAAAGATATGAGATATTTCCAGTTAAGGATTGTTGGGAAGGAGTCATTTTCCTGCCATTATAAGTACCCCTCCTGTTGCCCCTATCCTATAGGAAAGCTGCTCACACTGATGGCTTTTGCAGGAAAAATCCTGGAGAAGGTGCCAACTTCCTTGTCTCTGTCTTCATGAAGCTGAGAAATCAAGAGCATGTGAAAGAGGTGAGAGGTTAAGTATATTTATCTTTTCTTCCCTTTCCCTGCTCACCTCTCTGGCCATTCTGACCTGCTTTCTCTACCTCTGAGGAGCCCCCAGGCTCTGCCCTTTCAGTTCCTTCTGCTGCTGATAACCATCAATCACTCCCTTAGGTCCTCTGCCCCACTGTTGCTTCCCTCTCAGGAGGCCTCTCATCTTATTTGGAACTGCAAACTGTGTACCAGACTCTCTCCCCCCCATTTCTGTTGTGTTTTCCTAGCACTTCTCTCCTAATCTATTGATATATATTTTGTGGATTTGTTTTCTGCATTGTCCTTTCATCCCCTCTAGAATATAAACTCCAAAAGGGGCAAAGTTTTGGTCTTTTCTGTCTATGCCATGTCCCAGGTGCCTGGCAAAGAGCCTAGTACATAGCAGGCATTCAGTATCAGTTGAAGGAGGGAATGAATGAATGAGTCAGGTGGAGGCTCTTATTCAGAGTAGAAATTAGCTTTCTATAATTGCCAGATATCTCCTGGAGGGTACTGAACTTCCTGCAGGATGAACTGGGGACTGTAAACATCCTTTGTTCCTTCTCAAAAGGATAGAGTCCTTGGCTGGCATCTGGGTTATGTCTGTGACATCACTCTTACATGCGTTCCGAATCACTGGAGAAAGATATTATATCAGTTAGTCATAAAGCTGGTAATTGCACCTAATGCAATGTCTCTTATCCGTTAACTTCCTGGAGCCACTTTTACTACTGATAGAATGGACAGTTTATTGTGGTGCTTGCACTTTGCTGTCAGTCAAATGTAGGTGTCAGAATCTAGGTGTGCTAAAAATAAAGAATCTAGGTGTGCTCACAGGAGTGTGTCAAGCCCAAGAGACATACTTTACTATCTCATTCACTGAGAACTTCTGCAGATTCCTCAGTAGATAGCCTGACTCCAAACTAAAACTTTCCCTTTTTGCCCAGTACCTACCATTCCTTCTGCCCACAACTCTTCCCTCTTGGGAAAACTGTTAGCCATCTGCTGAGCTATGTGGTTTCAGCTTACTACAACACTCATTTTTTAACTTCTGGATGCAATTCCAATTTTCTTTTGGGGAGTCAGCTGCCCCCACTTGTGGTTCTTTCAGTCAGCCCTACTTAGGATGTTAATGCTAATAAATGCCCTTTTCTGCCCAAGCCAGTTTGGATTGGGTTTATCACTTCCCACAGCATTTGACGATAATCTCAAATGTTATTTCCCTGTGAAGTACTTGCAACCCCTCACCTCCATCTGAGTCGGTCTGTAAGGACATGTTGTGCCAAGGTATCTACACTCTCCACACTGACGGAGTTTCTGCCTATCAGGCCAAGGACACACTGGCAGGAATATGTGATACTTCTAGCCCCCAGCTCACAGCACCAGGCCAGGCTGAGCAGCCCATGGGTAGGCAATCATAAAGGAGTCCACATGCAGCTGATGATCACCCTTGCTCTTTCCCCAAGGAAACCTGTCCTTCATTCTGGGGACAATACAAACACTGTAATACAGGAACCCTGATTACCTTCTAGGGGTCCTCTCCCTTCCCTAGCAATCATGAGGACACCAGTATTGGCAAACATATTGCTTTATTTAGTGTTTCTCTGGATTGCAGAAGTGTCAGCAGCGGGCCAAGACCCTAAGGTGGGCCCAAAGGCAGCTGGGCAGCCCCTAGACCCTCTGGGGAAGTGAGGGAAGCAGCAGAAGAAGGTGATACCCCTGCAGCTCCTCCCAAGGCCAGTCCCTTCCCTAGGCTCTCAAGGAGGGGAGAGGTCAGGGACAGTATGGGCCCTAGATCTTTGAATCGGGGCCAACATGTGTAGGCAGTGTTTGTAATCCTAAGGCATGAAGTTGGGCAGAGTATTCCTCCTACCTGGTGGCCCCCAAAGGTGATTGCTGGTCAGGGAGCCACCTGTACCCTTAAATATGAGCCTATTTCATGGGGTCCCTTTCCCTGGGAGAGGCAGTGAGGTGTGCTGTGGACAGGCTGCAGTCCCAGCTTTGTCCCAACCTGTTGGATGACCTTAGGCAAGTCCCTTCCCTCTTTTGGGTCCGTCTCCTGCTCTGTAATGCCAGGAAGCTAGACTAGATGATGTTTCAGTGTTCCAAATTCTATGTCAAAGACTCCTTCTCCCCACTCCAGGATGCTCTCTGGCTAAAATGACGATACTGAAAAGGCATCTTTAAGGCAGGAAGAAGGGGGCTGCCAAGGTGGTCTCAGCCCCTGCAGGGGTGTTGGAGTGTACTGCAAAGGTTCAGGTAGGCAGGCAGACAGACAAAAGTGCCAAGGGAACGAAGGAGGAGAGGGTGGCCTGGGCAGGGAGAAGGGCACCAGGGCCCAAACCACCTAACCTCTCAGCTACATTCCCTGCCCTGCTGGAGCCAGGGAAAACACATCCAGTGTGTCTTGAGTGGGAAAATGGCTTTTTTAAAAAATAGTTTCCTATAAAGCATCAAAAAATCTCAGAGAAAACCTCAGCAAAAGTTCCCTTCTTTCAAATATTTGGCATTGGCAGTGGGGCTGGCACAGCTGGCTCTGGCCCCGGCTTTCCTATTGCTGTGGCCCGGCCTGGCCCGCTCCTGGGGCAGCTTCCTGGGCCCCTGCTGCTCCCTCATGAGAGCAGTGAGCAGAGGCGGGAGTCTGTCAATGGGCTTCGAAGTGTCCCTGGGTCCCTGTCTGGAAGCTTGAGTCTTTGGTAACTGGGGAGGGGTGGAGGGAAAAGCAAAGCATTGGGAGGTGGGAGGAGTCCAGTGGGTGCCTTCATCACCGAGAGTTCAGCCGTGGTGCTACCTGTGGGCGCAGAGGGAGAAGCCCAGGTTGTGAGCGGGAAGCAGACAGAAGGTGGTTCAGGCCCTTTTCTTCCCTGGTTCCATACATGTAGTAGCAGTCTGGGGAATGCACTGGCCTCCATCCTAGAGACTCTGACCCTATAATAGTAGGAACTTCTGCCCAGCTAGAGTGAGACTCTTCTCCCAGCCAGCACACCCCTTGTCCCCCTAGGTCTCCTCTACTTCCCCATGCTGCCAATCTTTATGACCTTCTACACTATGGGGGCTCAAATGACCCTTTTCCCTAGAGCTCAATGGGCAGTGGGATGAAGAGGGTAGTATAAGTGCTCAAACATGACCAAGGAAGCCTTGGCACCAGAGGCTCCACTCTTGCCCTAGGGCTGTTAGCAGGCAACAGGTGTTGCCTGCCAGGCCCCACTCACCACAGCCAGGTGCCCGTTCTTGGCCTTAGTGATGAGCAGTTCTGAACCAGGTGTGAAGTCAATAATGCCATCCCTGCCAGGGCCCCCTGCAAATGTGATGCTGGAGAGAAGGGAGGGTGTGAGAAATGAGGACTGCCCCCATAAACACATGCCCCCTCACAAACCCCTATTCCCCTCACCTGCCCTGGTTGATATTGATGTTGTTCACCCGGTCAGCACTGAGGGCCGTCTTGGTCAGTGTCTCAATCACATGGTCACTCTGCAGAACCACGTCCCCCTGCAGGGCCCAGACAGAGAGGGATGAATCCCTACTCAAAGCCTGAGAACCCACCCCACCCTGCCTCCCAGTTCCCAAAGGGGCACCTTTTGCTTATTGTCCTCACGCTGCACATGCAGCACAAAGAGACTGTCGCTCAGACTGCTGACAGAGATTCCTGAGGGGAAAGGGCAGAGGTCAGAGATCAGGGTCAGAGTAGGGTCCACCCGATGCATCCCCTGGACTGGCTTACCGGTCAGGTTGGTGTAATCAATCCTCTGCTTGACTTTGGCATCCTCCACGATGACCACGGCGTTGGGCGTCAGCAGCAGCTGCCGGGGCCGGGGCTTGTAGCCCTTGCGGTCGTATTTCACTACAGGCACAGCATACTATGGAGAGGGGGCAGGGTGAGAAGCTGAGGAGGACTGAAGGGCTTGCAGGCGTAGGTAACTCCTTTACCCTCTACCCATGCCCTGACGCACCCATCCAGCCTATGGGCAGCAGAACTGTGCAGGTCTCACCTGGATAGGCTCAGAGCCTAGGGCCTGTAGCACTTTGGGGCTGATCTCATCTGCACCTGCAACCCAGATGGGGGACAGGGGTGTTGGAGGAAAGAAGGGATGAAGACGGCGATGGAAGGAGTCAGCACTGGAAAGGCAGGAGCTCACCAAGCCGAGTGTTGATGAAGAGCCTGGGGACACTCTGAGGGTAATTGTCTTTCTTGCCTTTGAAGATCTCACTAGCTACTGCTTTTTGCTGCAGCTAAGGAGACAAAGGTGGGGAAGGGGGGGTTTCAAAAGGGTTGGAACGTATTGAGGTGGGGGCCAGATCCTCTGTCATTCTCTCTCTGGTGCCTGAAGGAGGTTGAACCCTGCCACTAGCACTCCCACTAGCTCCTGTGAATGGCCTTCTCTGCCTTACCCCCACCCCCAGCCAGGTGGAGCTCTTTCCAGAAGGGTCATGACAGTATCGTCAGGGTCCAGGTCTGACTTTGGGGATAATTCCCATTAGGTACAGAAGCCCCAAAGATTCAGCTCCAATCTGAGATCTTGAGGTTGCCAAGATAACTAACACTCCAGACTACTACAGGTTATCTGAGCTGAGCTGAACCTTCAGTATCATCCAATACTGAGTTGGCACACTGACCAGCAACGTCTGTCTCTGGAACAATGACAGACATTCCAACCAATCAGACTGAAATGGCAGCCTGTTCCACACAGGACTCTGGGCACCTCTATCAGTCCAGAGGAGCTGGCCCAGGAGACAAACCTTATTCATCTCCTGGACCTATTGCCATCCAGAATCTCCTCAAGCCTCTGCTTCATCTGTGAGGTTAAGTAGGGGTGGGGATCCACTTGAGGTGGCATGGTTAGTCAGGGGCAAAGTGCTCCCCTAGGCCACCAATCTTCTGGTACCCCACTGCTTCCCTGGCCCATTGGCTAGCCCACTTATGTCTCCTAGTGCTCCCTCCATACCTGCTGCTTCCACTCAGGTCTGATATTCCGGCAGTACTTCCATACCATGTTCTTCATGCACAGCTCCCGTAGAAGCTCTGAGGCCTGTGGGAATGAGTGAAGTAGTGTGCCTACCTAACAGCCAGGCTCTTTTCCCTCTGAGGGTAACAGGCATCTGCCCACCATTGGGCCCTTGTCTAAGTGACCTCCTCAACCTGGACAGCCCTTCCCTCCGGAGTCACTCTTCCAAAACAACCCTACCACAGCCCAGCTCCAGTTCCCTGCAGGGAGCCCCCCCCCCCACTCTCCCTCATGAGTATGTTGATGGTGAGTCAGCAGGGAGGGCCCACAGTCCTCACCTCACGCAGGGCAGGGGGCGGCGTGGGCCAGGAAGTGTCCAGGACATTCCGTGGCAGCTGCCGCCTTAGGTTGAGCAAAAACGAGGTGCGCACGTGGTCCAGGAAGAAGGCATTCTCGGGGCAACGGGGTGCATGGCGCAGGATAAAGCCACGGATGAGCCTGAGTGAGGGTGGTGGATCCATTAGCGGTGGGGATGAAAAGTCTGCAGGGGCAACAGATGTCCATACAGCCCCTCCTTGGCACCCATTTGCCATGCCCCAGTACTAACCTCCGGATTGTCTGTGCCGCCCACTTCCTCTTGGCTGCCTTCCTCCGGCCTAGTGTTCCACGCCACCACGACTGGATGCAAATGGCTACAAAGACCACAGATTGCTGTCCTCTACCTTCCGCCCGGTGGCCTGCCCCAGCCCCTCATGTACACCTCTGGGCCCCCGAACCTGATCGCTTCACCCGGAGGAACTTCTGCCGCCAGTGGAAGCCCCTCCAGTTGGCCTGGATCTTCGTAGCTGTAGTTAAGAAAGTCAATTGGCCAGGGCTCTGAGGAACCAGCTGGGGTGGGGGAACGGAGGGGGAAGTTGGCACTGTCAGAACTCACTGAGTGGCGTGAATGAGGGAGTTGACTGAACAATCTATTGAGTGAGGATAAATAAGTTAAGGGCGAATAAATGACAGTGAGTAGGAGGAAGCAAAGGAATGTGGGAACATGCTGGGAGTGTGTATGGGGCAGGACAGATGGTGGGGGCTTGGACTAGGAAGGCAGAGGCAGCTGAATGTGGGTGTGGCAGACTTCCTGGAGGAGCCCGAATGCAGTGATTTCTTTCCTGCTCCCCAGAAAGAACACCACTGGAACAGGAAGGGTGGGACCAGTCTCTCACCCAGGCTTTGCCGCCGGACCTCTAGGGCATCCTCTGTGGCAAACAGGGTCTTAGGGAAGCGGATGAAGATCTTGGTCCTGGGAGGGCAGTAGTGATCAGCCCCTGGTGGCCACCCCGTGCCCCTCAGCACCAGGCATATATGCTACTCACCTGCCCATCTTGTACTCTTCTGGCTTGTAGCCAAGGTGCCTGACCAGTACAGCCACCCCATCCTGGGGCCTTCCCGCCCATATGGGCCATGTCTCTGGGCATAGTGACTTGTACCTAAGAACAGGGTGAACAGAAATGCATCCAGCCCCTTCTCTGGGGGTACAAACCACCTTTCTCGGTATTCCCACATATTCACAGAAAGCCTGGAAGGTCACTTATTACTTTAAAGCAGAGTGAGTATTCTTATTTGCCTAAGACTAGGGGCTTGAAAGTGGCAGAGAGAATTCACACCTGACTCTCTCCAGAGCCTAAACTAGGATAACCACAAAACTGTATATCCTTTCTTTCCCTTTTTTTTTTTTTTTTTTTTGAGACTAGGTCTCACTATTTTTGCCTGTGGAACTGTAGTCTCATGTTGCCTGGGGTACAGAGACTCAAGCAATCCCCAATCTCAGTTTCCCAGGTAGCTGGGATTACAGGTGCACACCAACAGGCTCAGCTATTTTTTGGGGGACTGGGTCTCGCTATGTGCCCCCGGCGGGACTCAAATGCGATCTCTGGCCCTGACCGCGGCTTCCTAGGCTGCCGCTTACAGGCATGCGCCACCATGTCCGGCTGCTATATCCTTTCTGAGTTGGCTGAAAGTCTCCTCACAGGCTTGCACTATCTCATCTGGTGATAGGTGGATGTGTGCCTCTCCCGACCCCTGACCTGCTGTCTGTGAGGGCAGGGTCTGGGCGGAGGGGCACCAACGTTCAGCCTTCAGTGTGAGAGGCACAGCAGCTTAGAGGCTCCTTTCTCTAAAATGGGGCCAGAATCCGTCTCTGCTCTCCCTCCCTCCCTCCTGAGATCTAGGTTTCTACCCTTGCACCGAGTCAGACCCTGCCCCCACCTCTGCAGGAAAGCCTCGTATTTGCGGCGGTAGGCAAAGCCGGCTCTGCGCACACGCAGGTTCTCCATCAGCCCCAGGTACTTCACCTGGTGCCTGATCAGCACCTCATCAAAGCGACCTGTGGGAGGGCAACCAGCTGGTTAGCAGGCTGGGCTGTGGAGGGAACACCCAGCCCTATAACCCCAATGGGCAGAAGGGGCCTACCTGGCTGTTTGGCATCATTGGGTTTGATGCAGCGGATGTAAGCAGGCTCCTTAGACTTCAGGATCTCCACAAGCTGCAGGAGGCTCATCTTGAACTGGGTGGCAACCTAGAGAGCCAAGGGTGAATGGGAGGTTGGCCAGTACCCTCCCTTGGGCAAAGCTACTGATCCTGCAGAGGCCTGTCCTTGGGGGAAATACTTACTGATTCCCACCCCACACTTGCTTGGGCCTCCACTTCCTCCCACCACCTCTTTTTACAGTAAAGGAAGAGGTCAGACTATGCCTATACCTGCATCCCTCCATCTGGGCTAGAGACCTTAGCTTAAGCATCTCACTCCAGTCTAAAACTCCTGCACTGGTATCCCTGCAACTTCAGTCTTACATCTCCCTTTGGCAACCACTCTTTCTTTCTCTAGAATTTCTAGGTCACAGTCCTGAACACCTATATGTTCAGCCATTCTCCCTGTACACTGCTTTGCAGGGCTGCCAAGGATCTCAGACCTGTGGGAGAAGCAGACTCCTCAGCAAAGACTTGTTTTCTTGTTTTTCTTTTTGTTTTGTTTTGTTTTTTGAGACTAGGTCTCACTATTTTTGTCCATGGAACCACAGGCTCACATTGCCTGGGGTACCACAGACTCAAGCAATCCCCAGCCTCAGCTTCCCAGGTAGCTGGGATTATAGGTGTGCGCCACCACGCCCAGCTATTTTTGGGACTAGGTCTTGCTGTGTTGTCCTAGGTGGGACTCGAACTGCGATCCCCAGACCCTGCTGCGACTTCATAAGCTCTTGCTTACAAGCATGCCCCACCGTGCCCGGCAACTCAGCAAAGACTTGTAATCCACCCCAGTCCAATTCATAACAGTGATGCTGGGGGGAGGTTCTAGGAGTAAGAAGTAGCTCCTAGAACATGGAGCTACAAGCTATATGAACATGAGCATGTCCAGAACATGGAGATCGAGGCATGCAGGGACCCAGAGAGACAGCAGGAAAAACATTTTTAGAGACAGCATCATGCCAGGCATGGTGGTTCGTGCATGTAAGCTTCAGCCTATGAAGCAGCCGGAGCTAGAGATTGTGGTTCAAGTTCCAACTGGGGCCTGTAGTGAGACCTAGTCCCCAAAAAATAGCTGGGTGTGGTGGCGCACGCCTGTAATCCCTGCTACCTGGGAAGCTGAGGCTGGGGATGGCTTGAGTCTGTGGTACCCCGGGCAACGAGAGCCTGCAATTCCACGGGCAAAAATAGCGAGACCTAGTCTAAAAAAAAAAAAAAAGAGAGACAGTATCATGTGTCACAGTAGAAGACTGATTTTGTCCTGAGGGAAAGAAAGAACCAAACAGGAATTTGGAGAGAGGGAATGACAGGAACAAAGCTGCATTTTGAAACATACAGATACATAGATGTGTGCACATACATAGATATGTGCAGGACAGTTAGTGAGAGCAAATAGAGCACCAAGAGGTGGGACTGAGGGGAAGCTGAATAGTCAGGCAGCAGAAATGGGCAAAATCTAGTGGCTGCTTAGATGAGGGAGAGAGGGGAGAGTGAAGAATCAGGGATGCTAAAAAAAACCATTAAAATGTTAATTACCTATTAAAGTCACT
Source organism: Uropsilus gracilis (assembly GCA_004024945.1). Lineage (NCBI taxonomy): Eukaryota > Metazoa > Chordata > Mammalia > Eulipotyphla > Talpidae > Uropsilus > Uropsilus gracilis. Next base: position 13,356 of record PVHY01020221.1, on the reverse strand, counting down.
CGAGTATAATTAAATAAAAAAAGAATCAGGGATGCTGCACAGGTTGGAACTGAGTCCAGGATGGTCCTTACTACAAGTTAGGAACACAGGAGGAAAAGACGTGGGGGGTTGGGCAATCAAGGGTCATTACAGACCAGCAGACTTGGGGTACTGGGGGCTGGTAGAAGGATATGTAAATCTGCAGTCTGCTGGAGACCTGGGCAGGAGTGGATGTATCCTCATGGTGGGGGAGGGGAGGCTGGTACCAAGGCCATACTAAGTGCAAAGGGAAGGGGTACAGAGGGCAGGGTCCCCAGGCATCAGCCCTGGACAACACCTTTTCCCCATGCTCTACCTGCCAAACATGTCTCAGCCCAAGGCACCCTGGCTTCTACCTGCTGATCTCATTTCCTGGGACCGCCCAGACCCTCTTCTTGCCAAATTCAACAGTCACACCTTTGCACACAGTTCACTGGAGCACTTCTCACATTTGGCCACACCTGCTTTTCCCAGTCTTTCTCCTTGATGATCCCTCCTATTGACCTCCTGACTTTTTTTTTTCCTGGAGTGTGTGTGTGTGTGTGTGTGTGTGTGTGTGTGTCTCTTTTGCCATCTACAGTTCCCTCCCATTGGTCCATCTGACAAGCATCTACTTATTCCCCAGTTACCTCAAGATACTTTCTCTTCCAGGAAGCCTTCCTTGGCCCCCCTCATCCCTTTCACTCCTTCAGGCAATTTGCTGCTCCCTGTTCTGTTTCCAAAGCACCCTGTGCACATTTCTGTGAAACCACCTCTTCATTTTTGTATCCTAAGTGCCTGGCAGTGTCTGTCACAAGTGTCTGCTGGGTGAGTAAAGCACCCACACAGATACAGATGTACACACATGGGCCCACTCTTAGAGACAGGTGCACAGACAGACACATACAGCCAAAAGCAGGCACATCTGCACCATGGGGCAGCCTCTCACAGACACATGTGGATACTCACACAGGTACAACAAATACCCGAGCTCACATGCACAACTGCTGACTTCCGGTTCATGCAGGGACCAGTTCATGCACACTACCACACCCACGCCCCCAGGTCCCACAGCCTCCACACCGTCTCTGGCCGCTTCTTGTCACTGAGCTCCCGCCGCTCGAAGCACTGGTTCATAATGGGGTTTTCTGAGCTGCACATGACCTGAGAGAGCAGAACAGGGGGTGAGGATGACAGCATAGTGGGCAGGCAGGGCAGAGGTCCTGCAGGGCCCAAAGCCTGAGCTCCTCCCATCTGTCCCCCACTCCCATCTGCCTTACCTCCTTCAGATTTCTGAAGAGAAGGTCATTGTTTTTATCCAGAAACCCTGGAAGAGAGAGCAGATGTGAGATGAGGAAATCCCCCTTCCCCATCACCATGCAGACCCAGCTCCCAGGTCCTCACCCGTCACACTGTAGGTCACCTCCCCAGCGTAGTGCAGAAGGCGGAACTCCCCACGGTCCAGAGATTTCCTGGTTCGCTGGTCAGCCAGCTTGTGCCTGGGGAGACGGGGAAAGGAAGCAACAGATTGCTGACCCAAACTGTGCCCTTTGCCTGCAGAAGAGACTTCAAGAGAGGAAGCAGACATCTAGTTAGGGGCACACACAACCCTATGAAGGAGAGACACCAGTCTCCCTGCACAGAGGTGGCCACTAAGACTTCAGGAGGCCTTGGCAGGGTCCCCTGGTGCTAGGACCACTGGGACCTTAGGTTTTGGCACCATCAGGGTATGCTGGGCAGAGGGCTCACTGCTCCTGGCTGCTGCCCCACTCAGCTCTGTGGGTTTAGTGCTGCTGCCTGTTATATTTTAAGAAGGAATCTGTCCCAAGAGGTGACTAAAGTCTTAGGCATGTTTATACCTTTTAGCCCACTTTCATCTTTTTTTTTTAATTCATTTTATTGATTTGTCACAATTGTGCATTAATTGATCCCTCCTCCTCCCTCCATATCCCCCTCTGTATCCCCCTTCCTCCTCCCTCCATATCCCCCCTCTATATCCCCCATCTTTTTTTTTTTTTTTGAGACCAGGTCTCATTATGTTGCTTGGAGTACCACGGACTCAAGTGATCCCCAGCCTCAGCCTCCCAGGTAGCTGGGATTACAGGCGCGTACCACCATGCCCAGCTATTTTTTGAGACTAGGTTCCACTATGTTGCCCCAGGCGAGTCTCGAACCCGCAGACTCAAGCAATTCCTAGTCTTGGATTAAAGGCATGCACCACCATGCCCAGTCCCCCACTTTCATCTTTTAAGGACTATTTCAATCAACTGACACCAATATATATATATATTTTTTGAGACTAGGTCTCGTTATTTTTGCCCGTGGAACCACAGGCTCACGTTGCCTGGGGTACCACAGACTCAAGCAATCCCCAGCCTCAGCTTCCCAGGTATCTGGGATTACAGGCATGCACCACCACGCCCAGATATTTTTTTGGAACTAGGTCTTGTTACAGGCCCCAGGCGGGACTCGAACCACGATCCCTAGCCCCGGCTGCTTCATAGGCTGAAGCTTACAGGCACGAGCCTCCATGCCCGGCCCGCTGACACTGATTTAAGACACAAAAGATGCTTATGGCAGTCTTGTTACTCTAGCAGAGATTTGAATGCTACCCAGGGATGGTGAGAGCAGGAGAATCTGCAGGTTAGAACCTCTAGAGGAAGTATTTTGAGGAAGTTTTTTTGTTTGATGATACAGGAAAATGTCCAGGATATAACATTCCTGAGACCTACACACAATAAATTCTCAACTAGGGGGAAATGTATAGAAAAGGCAGGAAGGAAATGCCTTGAATTTTAACAGCAATGACCTCTGGGTGAAAGGATTACTAGTGGTTTATGCACACATTCCAACTTTTCTTGAACAAGCAATATTATTTTTACAGTTGAAAAAAGGTTTTTTTTTTTGAGCCTAGGTCTTGCTATTTTTGCCTGTGGAACTGCAGGCTCATGTGCCCGGGGTACCACGGACTCAAGCAATCCCCAGCCTCAGCTTCCCAGGTAGCTAGGATTATAGGCACGTGCCACCACATCCAGCTATTTTTTTGGGACTAGGTCTCGCTGTGTTGCCCCGGGTGGGATTCAAACCGCAATCCCCAACCCCAGCCGCAACTCCATAAGCTGTCACTTACAGGCATGCACTACTGTGCCTGGTGAAAAAAGGTTTTTAATCTACTACTATGCCAGAAATGGATCAGGATTTTGGCATTTGACAGCTCTGGGACTGAATCCCAGCTCTGCCACGAACACCTCCTTACAGAGCTTTTGCAGTCTAGAGGAGTGAGCGTGCACAAAACATATAGGACACACTGCGACCCAGGTCCTTGTCTCTGACTCACCCTTACCCCACTTTAGGGGAATTCCTTAAATAAAACTCAATTTCCAAATAAGGAAGCCAAAACCTTTCCAAGTTTCATTCTCAAAAAAGACTAAGGAGGAAGCGAGGAAGTCATGCTACTTGATTGCTCTGTGCTACCTTTCCTGAACTTAGCATCTCCTTGGTGGTTGGTGTTTTTCAGTGTGTGGGGGATCCCAAGCTCCAAATGACTCTGCCCCAAGCAACCCTGTAGTCCCACTCACGTCAAAAAGTGTGGATGGTGCTTGACTGTGTCCTCCAGCTTCTCTAGGAAGGTCAGATCGGTGGCTTCCCCAGGGCGCAGACACTCCTCGTCCTGGGGTGTGTGGTATAGGGTGAGGGGTGTATGGGGGAAGAGGCAGAGTGCTCAGAATATTCAGGGGAACTGGGACAGGAGGCACAAACACAGGGGAAAGGGGTAGATTCCATAGACAGCAGTGCTCCTATAGACAGCATTCAGAGCAGGCCAGCACACCACCCCACCTTCCAACACAGCCCTGCCCTGCCCTGCCCTGCCCTGCCCTGCCCCTATTTAGTCCCAGACTCTGTGAACAGACCTGGAGGGAAGGGAAGGGGGTGCTATCCTCTGACCCAACTCCCAACACAACGCCTGGGAGGAGCAGAGGGCTCACCAAAATGGAGATGATGCCCTTGAACTTCTCCTCCACCAGGTCACAGATGATCTTGTTGTTGAAATACTGGACCGGCTCCCACTGAAGGATAGGGGGGAGGGAAGGCATCATCATGGGGGCCTTGCAGCATCTCCCAGAAGGCTGGTGTCTGGGTTTTCCATGGGTTGCCCACAGGGTTACAGGTATAGGCTTGCACTCACCGCGATGCCCTCTGCCTCATATTCCTCCTGTTCTGACTTGAGGGTGAGCTCAATGAAGAGCTGTTGTAGCTTTTCATTGCAATAATTGATGCAGAACTGTTCAAAGCTGTGAGGGAAACAGAGAGCCCCACGAGGTCAAGGGGACATAGAGAAGGAGTGTGTGTGTGTGGGGGGGAGGGAGTCATGACAAGGGACCTGAGCCGCTAAAGTAAGAATCACAGAGCAGGACCCGGGATGGCTGAGGGAATCACTGGCAGGAATAAAAGAGGTAGAGGGAAGAGGGGAAGGACCAGGGTGGGGGAGACAAGAGAGAGACAGGCTAAGGATACTGACCTGTTGTGCTGAAACACTTCAAAGCCATAAATGTCCAGGAGCCCAAGGACTGTGGTGCTTCGCCAGCTGGGGCTCTCGGCATCCTAAGGTGGTGATTCAACCCAGAGTGTGGGTCCCAGTGTTTGCCAACCCCAAACTCCTAGCCCCTGGCTGGACTGCCCTCCTTGCCATCTGGAAGCAGAAAGGGCTGAACCCTCACCTTGGAGGCCAGCGACTTGTTGATCTTCCTGACCAGCCAGGTGAAAGTGCGACTGTACACAGCCTTGGCAAGAGCGTCCCGCGCATAAGCAGCCTGTTCCAAGTTCAGTGGGCTCAGGAGCTGCCAGTGTAAGACGGGAGGTGAATGCCACAGATCCCTTCCCATGCTCCAGCCCTTCAGGCAGAACACCAAGAAATGGGGACAAGTCTGCCCTCTCCACTCCCAGTGAATCTGAGCGTTAGGGATAGTGAATCTGATTGTGGGTCGAGGAGGCAACAAGACAGGACATGGTGGTCAGAGTAGAAGGGAGGTGCTTAAGGAAAGAGGCCTCATTTCTGGAGGTAGGTGTCTCAGGTTCCAGTCTGACTCTGCCACCCTCTTCCCACGTGCTGTGGGCCTCCCTGAACCCCAAGCCTTGTGTCATTCCATCACGGCAGGAGTGGAGCAGCAGAGCAGAGCAGGGTAGACCAGGGGAAGGGGGAATGAGGGGCATGGGGGCTGCCTTGGGACACCAGTCTTCCCTCCCCCATCCTGAGGCTTGGTCTCACCTCTTCCCCCTTGGCAATGATCTTCCTATGTGTCAGGGCTTCTCTCAACATTGAGCCTTCCACACCAAGGAGCTGCCAAGAGAAGGTGTAGCCATAGTGAGGGTGCACTCCCCTTCACCCCAGCTGCTCTCCCTAGCCCTCCGCTCACCCCCCTCACCCTGGTCAGATACTTGAGCTGGTTCTCTGTGGTGACCTGTGCGTTGCTCTCCTCATCAGCAGCAAAGTGGATGTTGCCCAAATGCAGGACACTGGCCACAATGCTCAGCAGGTCCTAGGGGAAGAGGAGGAGGTAGTGTTATAAAGAACGGGGGCAGAGAGCTCCATGATGGCAGCCAGTGGGTGGTGAGACAGAGCAGGGCATAGGTGGTAGTGACTGAAAGAAGGGGGTTAAACGTGGAAATGAGTTGTAAGGCAGGCAGACTTTGAGGTTGTAGAAGCAGGAGAGGTCTTACCTCCACCTCTTCCTCAGTAAAGTCAATGACCGCCAGAGCCTTCCTGACGGCCTTCCAGTCACTCTTGTCATTGATGGAGGACACTTTGGCACACTGGCCCTAAGGGAAGGGTAGAGCTGTGTTATCAGCCTGGCATTGTGCTCCCAGGTGGCATCTGCCCTGCCCACCAGCTACACACCTTCACCAGGTACAGATAGCTCTGGGGGTTCCGTTCTAAGCCCAGTCTGCGTAGTGTCTCCTCCTCACCCCCCTCCAGCAGCTGGTAGAAGACGTGGAAGTTTCTCTCCCCGTGATTCTGGTGCACCACTCGGGACTTCTCCAGGAGGTAACTGAGGATATGGCCCCCCACAGGAGCACCCTGGGCAGGGAAGAAGGTGTGACTGCTCAAGGGGCCTGAGTTCAGGGACCCTCCCTCCCCCAGGTTCCTGGGATCTGATTCCAGCTCTGCTGCTAGCTGCTTGGGCTCAGGCATGTGACCTGCTCTGGTTTCAGCTTCTTGATCAAAGAAGTGAAGACATTCAGCCCAATCTACTTGGCAGCTCCACCTGGATGTCAACAGGTCTGGAAATGAACTACTAATCACCCCTTCTTCAAACTAATTCCTCTGAGTATGTCCCCACCTTGGGTAGTGGTTACTCCATCCTTCTAGGTATTCAACTAAGACATCAGCAGTATTCCTACAACCCTATTTTTCTCAAGCACTTCACAACCAATCAGCCAGCCAATCCCACTGCCTCACCCTTCAAAACACCCAAAAGCGGCCGGGCATGGTGGCGCATGCCTGTAAGCAGCAGCCGAGGAAGCTGCGGCCAGGGCCAGGGATTGTGGTTTGAGTCCCGCTGGGGGCATGTAGCGAGACCTAGTTCCAAAAAAAATAGCTGAGCATGATGGCACACGCCTGTAATTCCAGCTACCTGGGAAGCTGAGGCTGGGGATTGCTTGAGTCTGTGGTACCCCGGGCAACTTGAGCCTGCGGTTCCACAGGCAAAAATAGCAAGACCTAGTCTCAACAACAACAACAAACATCAAAGCTAACCAGTGTTCCCCACCTTCATGGCTACCACACTGATTCAATAATCCAGTTTTCTGTCACCTAGATTTGATAATCATTAGCTTCCAAACTGGTTTTCTTACCCCCTTTTTTGAGTAGAGGCCAGGATGGCTTTTCTTTTCTTTTCTTTCTTTTTTTTTTTGAGACTAGGTCTCGCTATTTTTGCCCATGGAACCGCAGGCTCTCGTTGCCCGGGGTACCACGGACTCAAGCAATCCCCAGCCTCAGCTTCCCAGGTAGCTGGGATGACAGGCGCGCACCACCACGCCCAGCTATTTTTTTGGAACTAGGTCCTGCTACGGGCCCCAGGCAGGACTCGAACCACGATTCCTAGCCCCAGCCACTTCATAGGTTGAAGCTTACAGGCACGAGCTACTGTGCCCAGCTAGGATGGCTTTTCTAAAAGACAGTCATTATGACAAGTTTTTCTCTTTCAAACCCTCTAACAACCACTCAGTGTCTTTGTTTTTGTTAATGTTCTTACAAAGATCCAGAAGGAAGTAGTGCACCAACTGGCCTCCTCTGCTATTCCTTGGCCCCTCAGTCTCTTCTCCAGCCCCTCTGGCATCTTGGCTCTCCTTAACACACCAAATACCCTCCTGCCTCCAGGTCTTTGCACTGACTATTCCCTCTGCTGGGACTGTATCCCCAGGTAATCTGCACAGCTTGCTTCCCTGTTGCCATCAAGCCTTTATCCAAATGTCCCTCCTTGCCTTATTTAAAACAATAACTTCCCCCACCCTTTACCCTGTTTATTTGTTCCATGGCACTTGTCACCTACATTACATATCTCTGATTATTGTCTATGGCAGCCAGAGGCAGGATTTTTGTTTCAATGCTGTACCACCAGCCCTGGAACAGTGCCCAGGACATAACAGGTACTCAGTAAACATTTGGTGATGCCAAAGACCTGGTCAGCTGCTGCCTCCAGAATGGAACCCCGGTCCCCCTGCTCTACACACCCATGGGTACCTTGAAGTCAAACTGCACATCCATGTACTTTCCAAACCTGCTGGAGTTATCATTTCGAAGGGTCTTGGCATTTCCGAAGGCCTAGGAGCGACAGATGGATGAGGGACACCAGGCATTTTCTCCCAACCCCTTCCTCCCCTCCATTGCCACAGTCCCCTCACCTCCAACACCGGGTTGCTTTGCAGCAGCCGGTCACGTACGGCACCACCCCGCTCAGGGGCTGGGCAGGTCTCAGCATAGAACTGCAGCAACCGCTTGGTGGCCTCTGTCTTGCCTGCTCCACTCTCCCCAGAGATCATCACTGCCTGGTCCCGGCGTTCTGTGCGCAGTGCCCGGTAAACAGTGTCAGCCACAGCAAACCTGGGGCAGAGGCACATTAGGAGCTCAGAGGTGGCAGGCTGAGGGGATGCAGGTGGTGGGAGTCCTACAGGTGGGGCCACTCTCGTATCTGGTTGGAGTTCATTTGGATGCTGGTATACACAGGAGGGCAGGGTTTGGGAAACCCTCAAGGCTGAGAATCAAGGAAGATTCTTCACAGTTGAGGATGGAGGTCATATACAGGATGGGGGTGTTGGAAGTCATTCAGGTGGAGGTTGGGTCATTCATATCTAGAGATGGTAAGTCCCTCAGAGGTGAGAGTTAGAGGCTCACTGAGATTGGGGGCCAGGCCTAGGTGGAATTAAGGGGAAAAGTCATGGATGTGAGTTGGGTGGGGACAGGGGAGATCCTGCTCAGAGGGTTGAGAGATTGATCTTGGTGGGAAGTGAGGTCACTCTTGAGTGAGGACTTGTATGGGATTCCTCCCATGTAGAGCAGTCCATCTCAAGTGGGGTTCAGATATCTGAGTGAGGGTTAGGTGGGGTTATCTTGGTTGGGGAGAAATTGGGGGTCACTCACAGGTGGGGTGGCACCTCATAAAAGCTGACGCCGCGGTACCGCTCCATATGCTGCCGGCTGTAGATCTGTAGGTCCCGGTACGGGTTGACAGAGACTAGGACGGGGCCAATGTAGGTCTGGGGGCAGAGGGTGAGAAGTTATTCCCTGAGACCCCTGACGCCCCTTCGCTCCTCAGCCCTGCAACTGTACCTCCCAATACCCCACTGTCTTCCCCTTGGGACTCACGTAAATGAGGTTCTCCCGGAACCGTCGCCGCAGGTTCTCGATGAAGGCTGCCTCACTGGTGAAGTTCTCGAGCAACACAAAATCCTGTACCCCCACCCGATCACGGGCAGTCAACGCACTCTCCATGGTTACCCGTATTCCGTCACTGCCCAGGGCCTGCCAAGGAATGGACCATGGGAAAGCGTCAGAACCAGTAGGGAAAAGTAAGGCCACTTTATTCCCTCTTGCAGAACTGAAAAGGAAACTAGGGACACACGAATGGAGAACATTCAGGAAACAGAGTATGTTGGATCTAGTATGTGACATGCATTCTTTGACATGCTGGGTCACAAGCAGCCAGTACATGGAACACTGAGGGCATGGGTCACACAGAACAGAGGCCACAGGGGACCCAGACGATATGGGAATAATGCCACCAAATGTGGGGAGGTGCTGGTTTTGTACGGAGAAGGCAGTCTTGAGAAGGAATTTCCTGGATTAAAAAGAATGATTTGTTGACCTTGGGTAAATCCCTTCCTCTCTCTGAGGTGATATCTCAAGGAGGAGTTGAATTAGAGCAGGTGACCTCAGGTCCCTGAGCTCTGAGCTACATGTGACAGGTGCTTTGGAGGACAAATGGCTTCAAGTGATTTCTAAATGGCATGCAGGGTGGGGACATCTCTCTAATCTCCACCCACTAAAATGTACAGGATGAGTGGCCAGGGGCCAAGCAAAAGAACTTCCTCAGGTCACAGGAGACTCCCCCAGTGGGCCTCCCATTGTAGCTGGGCTCAACATTCACCCAAGAAGGGAGACCCTCCCTCCCACAGTTGGGCCACACCCTCCCCTCCAGCTGCTCACCCTCCTCCACAGAGAGCCCTGAGAAACCTCAAGGGGATGGGGGTTTCACCCAGGAAAGTCCAGCTGCCTCCAGGGCCCAACAGATGGTGAAACAGAGGGCTCAGGAAGGCCATCACCCCACACCACTCTTCAAAGAGGGTCTGAGGTGCTAGGAATAATTTCAATCGTGTCAAGAATCAGAGAAAAGCAAAGTGGCCCGAGGTAGGTGGGTGTACAGTACAGTCCCATACGGTCACCAAGTATCCTCCAACGCCAAGCCACTCAGATCTCTGGAGTAAAGTATCCCTCCAAGCCTGGCGGCAGGGGCCTGCCTCTCTCAGGCCAGTCCCTCATCCCCCACCCCCCTCCATTCCCGCCCCAAGCCGCTGCCAAATCTGGCTGAAGTTCCCGCCCCCCCAGCCCTCTGGGTGAGGGGTCTCCGCGCTCCCAGCTGTCTGGGGAGCTCCTCGCCCCGCCCCGGGTGCGGGAGAGCCGCGGCCCTCCCTACCTCAACCTCCTTCCCCTGTAACTTTCCGGGACATTTTTTCCACCCGAAATTCCTGGGCCGCGCCCGCTTCCCGAGGCGGCGCCAAGAGACGGGGAGGGCCGCCCGGGACCCCCGCCCTCCCTCCACCCCGGCTCACCGACGCCCGGTAGCGCATCCTGCCTGGCCGGCTTGGCGCGCTGCTTCGCAGCCGGTGTTCGCGGCCCGGGGTTCGGCGGCGGCCTCCGCCGCGGCGTCAGGGAGGGAGGGGCGGATCCGCCCCCGCACCGCCCCCTCCAAAAGCCTCAGAAATGCGGGACTCCCCTGCTGCCCGCTGCCTCCCCCGGGGCTCAGACTCACGCGTCCCCCCCCCCCCAGCAGGTGGGGACGGGATAGGAACTAAGGGGGTTCTCCGGACGGGAGAGGGGGGAGGAACGGGGCGGGCGGGGGAGGGGGCGGGGCTCCCCGCTCGTCAGGGGCTCCGCCTGAGTCAGGTTTTCCAGGAGGCACGTCTTTGGTTCCAGGGTGGAGCCCGGAACCCGCGCGGCCGCCGCGTCTACATGGACCCGGAACTCACTTCCGGGCTGTGTCTACACGGTGCACCCGGCCAGGCGCGGGCCAAGGCCTGAGGCCCGTGGGTCCCGGAGGAAGTAGGATTTCCCTCCCCCCTTCCCCAACCTAGAGTCCCGGGAAAGTTAAAAATAGAATGAAATGCCCAAATACGGGCCGGCGCGCCCAGGCGGGCGGAGCCTGGCTGCGGGACACTGCCCACCCTCACACACTCTCTAGGGGGTGGTCCCCGTGCCTTTAAAGCCCCAAGAAGAGGGCCTGCCACGGAGCACCTTTGCAGATGTGTGTGCCTGACCCTGGGAGCTGGGAGGTGTTTCCCAACTGGGAAATTCAAGTTCGACTTTCAGCATTTGGGACCAAAACCTTGAACCCCACCCCGGACACTCCAACCAGGGCTTTTGTGTGCCAGAGGTTCCTCATCTCTCTCTTCTTTGGAAGGGCTTCCCTCCAAGTTCTGCTTAAATCAAGCAAGCCCCCAGCTGCCCCATCTCTCCTGGGCTCTTGGGAGGCACTAGCCTGATAGCCTGAACTCTAGCTCAGAACATATCCCTGGTGAGGGTGATGGTGGCTGCAACTTACCAAGGCTTAGCTACAAGCTGTGACTGAGAGTGAGACACTTCTCAGTCTCTTCTTCATCCTTAAAAAGAGGCCAAAACAGCCTAAAAGCGTTGTTGGGAAGGCCTACGATAAAGCCGAAGGCACTTGGCGTACATCTTCAATAAAGACCACTCTCCTCTCTCGGCCATACTTTCATTCCAGACATGCTTGGAGCCGACCTACCAGACCTACCACGGGGCTAGGTCCTGGGCCAGACGGCTCACACTTCTTATCTAGTGGGGAAAGACCCTCAGGCATGCCTGCCTCTTACAAAGAGCTTTCGAGAGTTACCAGTCTCCACCTGACAGATAAGGAACCTGAGGAGGAAAAGGCTGACCCTGAACTTCTCTTAAGCGACAAAAGGCAGTCTTCCCAGGGAGGGAGCGAGGCAGCAGCAGGTGCTGGCTGCTTCGTCGTGGGCAAGACTCATTACCTCGAGAACAACAGCCTGCTGGGTCGAGTCACGACCCAAGGGACCCCGCTGGGGGCAGGGTGGGGCACCAGCTGGAAGATAGGACCTTCCGGAAGGAGTGAAGGGGCTGGGTGCGCCGGGCGCAGCTGGGAAAGGAATGGGAGAGGGAATTTTAAACGTCACAGGCTGAGGCGAGCTCAGGGGGGAGGGGACGCCCTCCGCGGTCTTCCCCTCCCCCCCCATTTTAAATCCAGAAGAGAGCGGGAGAGGACTCGGTTTCCAGCCCACCCAAGGTAGGGCGTGCCTTAGAAGACTGCGGGCAGGGGGTCGAGCGAAGCTCTAGCAGAAACACGGCTCGAGTGGCAGGCGGGTACCCCCCTCGCGCTGCGGGGTTAGGGACGAGGGGGCGGTGGTGAGGAGCTGGGGGGAGGCGGAGCCTCAGGGCTGCAGTGCCCACCCCGCCCGCTGCCGCGTCAAACTGCAGGAATGAGGGGAATCCGTGTGCGGAGGGGTCCGACCAGTCATCCCCTCTCCCGGATCCACGCCGCCACATTCCCCGGATGCCCGATGGCGCCCCCAGAGCCGCCGCCCAGTGGCGGAAGGAGGGGGCGTCTCCACCGCAGGGCGGACCTGAGGGCGGGTCCCAGCCCGGGTCAAGCCCCAGCAGCCCGGCCCTACCTGCCTCCCTGGACAGCACGAGCCGGGGAGGTGGGGAACCGAGGATGTGAAAGACACTGCCACCAAAGCTGCAGCGACCAAAGCTGCAGCGCCCCGCGCCTCCAGGCTTCTCAGTGCTTTCTTCTGTTACACGTTCAGTGCTGCCCAGTAAAGCCGCAAGGTGCACTATTACTCCCATTCTATAGGTGGGAAAACTAAGGCTGGGCTGGTGAATGACTTGTTCAGGATCTTAGGACTAGTAAAAGATGGGATGGAGGCCGGGCACGGTGGCTCGTGCTTGTAAGCTTCAGCCTACGAAGCGGCCAGCGCCAGGGATCGCGGTTCGAGTCTCGCCTGGGACCCGTAGCGAGACCTAGTTCCAAAAAAACAGCTGGGCGTGGTGGCGCGAGCCTGTAATCCCAGCTACCTGGGAAGCTGAGGCTGGGGGTTGCTTGAGTCTGTGGTACCCCGGGCAATGAGAGCCTGCGGTGCCACAGGCAAAAATAGCGAGACCTAGTCTTAAAAAAAAAAAAAAAAAAAAAAAAAAAAAAAATGGGATGGGCTTGCCACTCAGTATTCCTGCAGGGCTGCCCTGAGAGGAACAGGGTAGGCGGGTTCCCAGGCTTCTGTAAAGCTCTGTAAAGGCTATCATGCTCCCTGCCAAACTGTGACCTTTATCAGTGACCCTGTGACTGCAGTGCCCAGCACCCAACCCTGTCGGTGGCATCTACTGACATGTAGGCTTGAGGAATAGCAACTAGGAGCTGGCCACACCTTGGGTCCCTCCAGCTTGGTCCTGAGTCTAGGCAGCAGGCTGGACTCAGGACCAGCAAAGGTCCCAGGGTGACCCAGGACTTTTTCCCCAAGTCTAATCTCTGGAGGAATGGGAAGGCTGGTGGGGAGCTTCAAATGTTCCCCCAGGCCACGGCCAGGCAGGTCTGGAAAGGATATTCAGAG
>PVHY01020220.1:0-25950 GCA_004024945.1 Uropsilus gracilis | reverse complement strand
CCCGCCCCGCCCCGGCCCCGCCCCGGCCCCGCCCCCAGGACGCCCCCCGCCCCGCCGGCCCCGCCCCGGACTCCCCCACGCCAGCGCCTGCGCCTCTCCTGCGGGGCGGGCTCGGAGATCGGGGACGGACACCCCCGCCCGGGCGCCGGGGTACCCTGCGCCGGGGCCGAGGGCAGTAGCTGGGGGCCGCCAGTGACGGGCGTTGGGCCTGAGCGGGGGCCGGGTTCTCCTGGAACCGGGGGTGGCCCCGGGCAGGGCGCCTCTCCCAGACCCCGTCCTCCCGGCCCTGGCGGGCTGAGCGGCGCGCGCGGACTCTGGACTCCAGGGAGTGCGCCCCGCGAGCTGGGGGAGGCGCCCCCACCCGGCCTGCCGCCCCGCCCCGCCCCGCCCTGCCCCGCCGCCCGCCCGCCCGCCGATGGGGGAGGGAGGCGGGGCGCCCCGCGGCCTCCGCACCCCCCCCATGCGCAGCGCGGGGAAGGGGCTCCGAGCAGCGCCCAGCCCCCCTTCGGGTTACCAGCGGGAGGCGCGGGAACCGCCCGCCCCGGAGGGGCGCGGCCTGCGGGCTGTTGGGGCGAATGAGGCGAAGGGACTGAGTGGCTTCAGGCCCCAGCCCCCCAGCCCCAGACTGGAGGCGCCGGCCTTTCCCGCCGGCTGCGCCCGCCTGGCTGAGCCTCCAAGCGCGCTGGCCGCCCAGGTCCGGCTCTAGGAGCCGCAGCAGGAGATCCCCGACGGACCCCTGTCCCCCAGCGAGAGGCTCTGTGTGGGGACCCTCACCCGGGGTGCAGGGACGCGCGTCACCCCCTGCGCCCCGGCCCCTCCTGCAGCCGTGTCCCTCCTGGGGGCCCCGCGGACCGTGGGGTCCAGTGTCTGCCATTTCTGCTGAGGCCGCCATCTGCCTGGCCCCGCCCGCTGGCCCCCAGCCACCGGGACCCCACGGGCGCCCTTCTGAGCCCCCTTCTGGGCCGCCGGCCTTCCGCCTCTCCCTCACCCTTACCTTGACGGCAGGCGCTGTGCCCCGCCCGGCCGGGTGGGGCCGGTGCTGAGGGAAGGGGTGAGCGTTGAAGTGGAGGCAAGGCTTGGGCGGGCGGCCACGCAGGGGGCCCTGCGTCTGCGGCCCCAGCTTCTCCCTCGGCTTGTGCGCGCTCAGGTTGCACGGTTGAGCGGTTCCGGTTCCGAGAGCCTTTGCTGACGCGGGTTCTGCTGGGGGCGAGCCTTCCGCTTATCTAGGTCAGCCTGTGATCCGGACCCTCGGGGGGATGCCTCTGTTCTCCGAACCGGTTTACAGGCTGCCTGCCCCGTGCCCGCCCCGTGCCTGCCCCGGCCTGCGACGTGCTGGCCCGCAGGTGCCGGCCGCGGCTTCCAGCTCCTCGTACCTGTGCGGGTTCGGGCAGCGCGCAGCCTTCCTTTTCCGTCCCCCCCAGGGCTGGGTCAGTTCCCGGGAGGAGCCAGGCCCAGGCCCAGGCCGGCCCCTCGCTGGTGGAGTCTCCCCACAGCCTGCCTGGAGCGGAGGGGGGTATTTCTTGGGGAGACCCGCGTCGGGCCTTCTGCTCCCTGGTCACCCGCCATGAGCCCTCTGCTCGGCGTGGGTGACGGGAGCCGCAGCTGCAGCCCTGGTGGGTCTTTTGTGGCGCGGGAACAGCTCACACATGCTGCTTGGCCCGCCCTCCGGGTTCTGGCCAGGTAGGAAGGGGCTGCCCCTCCTCGCAGCCCCAGCAGAGCCCCATGCCAGGGACCAGCAGGAGGCAGCTTGTCACGAGCCGGCCTAGGAGCTCAGACGGGTCCCGAGGGGAAGGGCAAGGATTGAGATTCGAGCCAAAACTCGGACCGAAGGGCTCGCACCCTCTCTCCGGACCGCGGCCCCAAGTTCATGTAGAACCAGACTTTTACAGAAAACATGAAGCAAGCAGTAACAGGAGTTTTGATCCAGGCTCGCACGGTTACAAGCGTATCTTTACCAGCTAAAGCAAGTGCTGTCTAAGCTTCTCAAATGTGGCCCAAGTGTGGCCTCAAGGAGGCACCTCGCGAAGACGGCTCTGTAGACGGCCAAGCACACTCTGCTTTTCCCTCCGCACCCATTGGGCAAACGTTCAGTGCTTATCGGCGCAGCCAGACGTGAAGTCACGAGGACACAGCTCTCCACAGCAGCTCCGCCTCCCAGGTATGTGCCCAGCCCACCTTCAGAGGAAACTCAAGACTGACTCCAGGCAGGGTCACTGGGGGACCACACGTCAGGCCGGGTGGCCCCCCCAAAACAGAAAGCCTGTGAAGCGTCTGACCAGTGACGGGGCATGGGTGACATCGGGGAGGTTGTCATGGTGCTGGCCACAGAACTGAACTGACGTGGGCCTGGGGCGCCTGCCCGGGCGAGCAGCTCTCACAGGTCACTTGGTGACCTGCTGCACCCCATCCCAGTGTCTCCCCCATTCCTGTGCTGGGGTAGGGGGAGCGTGTTTCCCACGGGAGACCTCCGGCTGGGGTCTTCTCAGCTGCCCAGGGGCTTCCGGGGCCTGGACCCTAACCCGGGGCAGGAAGGCCCAGATCTCCCTGGAGAGGAAGGGAGGCCCCTCCAGGCTCAGGGCCCTTGGGGTGCGCTCCCCCCAGATGCCCTGCTGAGGTGTCAGGCGCTGGGGAGCAGGGTCTGGAGAACAGGGGCTGGTCAGGAGGCCTCTCCTCATGGTCGTAGGGTCCAAACGGGGAAAAACCCCAGCAATACCTGCACAGCCCCGAGTCGCTAAGTCAGGGCGTCAGTTCATAAAATTAAAACCTGGTCGCCGCGGTCACTTGGCTAAGCAAAGCTGGGAGACAGCCTGGACAGGGAGCCCGGAGGGTTGCCATGGGAACCGGCCACAGGCGAGGACCACCAGAGGGGCGCTAGGGATTCTGGGAAATGCCCAAGCCCTCAGACCCAGCAGGTCACTGCTGAGAGGGAGCCCCCCCCCCAGCGAGACTTCAGAAGGTCACCCCAGCTGAGCCAGCCTCTCTGTCATGGGAGCCCTGAGACGTCACAAAGCGTCCAGTCCCCCGGGGGGAGCCCCGTCTCCCTGGGTGCCCATCCGGCTCGGCGTCGGCCTCTGGCTTTAAGTCGGGGAGAACACGATGCGGGGCCCGCGACGGACACAGGCGGGGACATGAGAGGAGGAGCCACCGCGGGTACGCAGACAGGGGAGGCCCCGTGGGTGGCGGGAGGGCGACGTGCGGGCAATGGCAAAGGGGTGATGCCTGCAGAAAGGGGCCAGGTTCCCGCCGAGCGCCTCCGGATCGCAGGCCGCGCCCGCGGCGCTCTGCCCTTCACGGCCCCTTCTGTCCCCTTCGCTCCTCAGTCCCTCCAAGTCCACTCACCAGACCCCTCTCGTCCTGTCCAGCTGCTCTGCCCCTTTCCCGGCCCGGGTCCCGGCCCGCACCACTCGCGCTCGCCGCCAGGGGGCGCGCCCGCCGCGTCTCTGCGCTGGTCCCGCGTCTCTGTGCTGGTCCCTCGTCCCTCCACTGGTCCCTCGTCCCTCCACGCTGTGCGGTGCCCCGAACCTCACTCATTCCTCGCTCAAGACGGACCCTCTGACCGCTACCCCTCTTGTGTGGCCGTACTGTATCTGCTTAGTCCACAGGGCTTCAATTTACACAGCTTCCAAACGTGTGTCCCCATGAGAAAGTGCTGGCCAACCGGTTACAGTGAGGCGCTTCATCAGCATTTCCTCAGGCATGTCCCCAAGTGGAATGGCTATAAAGGCAGCATAATTATCAGAGCCCACAGTTCTCTGCACATCCTGGAACTAACTTTCCACTCGAGTGAAGATGTCATCCACCTCACCCTTGCCTCTGCCGACAGTTCCGGCCTACAATCCATCTTCTTCAAGTTTTTTTATTAAATAACTTATTTATATATGGACTTCACATTTTTGTAATCCCCAGGATTCACCCCTCCCCACCCTGCATCTTCTTCAAGTTTTGATGCAGATGCCACAGTAACGCCAAGGTTTTTTTATGAAAGGTTTATTATGTTTAAGGACAGTTTTCATATGTCATCCTCTGAGAATGGACAGCATAGTTCAAACTGCTAATAAAAACAAGACCCCAATTTTAGGGAGTAAACGAGAAGCACAAAGGAATGAAACTGGTGCAGAACGACCATGCGCTCTCCAAACACGCGTTCGCCTCCGATGACAATCACACAAACTGCCCCCGTGTAGCAGGATGCAGGGTGGCGCGGCAGGCGCCGGAATGGGGACAGAGGACAAGTCTGCTAATAAGACCTCCCACCCCTCAGCCTGCCCTCTCCACCCCCGCCTCTCCTGGATGCGGGTGACTCTGCGGACAGAGGACGGGGTCACCGAACAAATAATCCCGAGGAGCCTCCTGTGCGGAACGACACTGAGACGGGGCGAGCTGCACAGGACTAAGCACCTGGGATTCCAGCTCCAGCCGTTACAGCGGCTGGATGCATCTACTGTGACCGCTGCTACGGATTTCATGGGCAACACCTCTACCCACTCGGTTATGTGTGTCGGACTCAACCTGCTGTTTTCTTCCCTAACCTGACACGCTGCTGTGCTGCGCTTTGACACCAGCTCGGGAAAGTGATTTGCAGACATGAAAACACCCCTAAGCTGGGATGGCTGCTCTCCGTACAGTCGGTTCTCGAATCAGGTCTCATCTGAAACCTTGTGAGTTTTTTGACCTCTAAAGCTCAGCTTGGAAATAAGCAACAGCTCCAGCCTCGCTGTTACAATCATCTGTCTTCCTCAACGAGAGACACACCAGGCCCGATGCCTCCTATGTCTTAATCCAGGGCTCACACAGGATCGTGTGACAACCCACTTCAGCGGAAAAAGCAAGATAAACTGGTAGCATAAGAGAATAATGTCCCTGAACGTGTACATACCTCTCCTAGGTTAGGGATGCTCAGCGCTTATCTGCTTAGCACGGACAAAATCCTGCATACCAAATCACAGTCTCTTCGTTTTTAAGAGTCTTCTTGTTCTGGTTTTCCAATACTTCAGGAAAACCCATCACTACAGACACCTTTGTGGTGTCTTTGTGGTGACCTCTGTGTTTACACTTAGGATGAATAATCTGTCTAAAATAGGTTCGATGACGTTTATTCGCTGCAGGCTCCGGGGAGAGGCTGCTTTTAGCGCCGGTACGCTCATGTCTCCGGCTTACTTACTCTCCATGGGACGGACACCGTGACATCTCAACACCAACTAGTGGGAACAGCAGAGGAGGTTCCCCCTAAACCCACAAAATCAAGGGGCCACTGAGGAGGACCACGCAACAGCATGCAGACCCTGGCCTCCGAGAGGACACGATACCGCGGTGACCTCCACGGACCCGCTCTCCGGTGATTCCAGACGCGTCTGAGTGTTACCTAAAGGAAAGTGTAAGCGATTCAATCTCCACTGAAACGGCCGCCATGGCTTCTGTTTCGTCAAAGATACTGTTTCTAAATCAGATGCCATTTTTCCCAGTCTCACTCCAAGTTGCCAAGACAGCTTTCAAATAGACTAAGAGCCCACCGTCTCAGAGTTCACGTCTACAGCCCGTGAGAGAGAGCCACGGCTCAGGCTTCGAGGGAGACCCTTTTAGTGCAGCTTCAAAAATAATTTGTACACTAGGATTAGATTAGCTCAGAGAATTTACTGAACTCACCGAATAATTCTGTTTCCGTCATCAACCAAACTATGGATCAGAAGTTGCTAGTTTACTCCAAATAATACACCAAGTTCTTATATTCTTGAGCTAATGGGCAGCTATTTTCAGACACGGGCCCTCGAAGAAAACACTTTAGCCCGAAGTTAGTATTATCTACATGATGAAACGACCTGCCAGCAGCAAGGAGCAGCTGCTCCACTTTCCCAGAAGTCCTCAGGCAAGGATTTCTTCAATGTGAAATCCTAAGACTGTCGTGTTTCTCAAATACTCTATTGTAGGAAAACGAGCTCAATCTCAGGGGCACTCTTCGCGGAAAGGTGTGTCATCTGGTCAATGGCTGCACCATGAAGCACAACTTGTTCTTCGAATCCTGACCTGTTCGGATCATCAGTGGGTCGTGTCTTGAACAGGCGATCATGAATGTTCTGTGTTCACCAAGCTCTTAAACCTCCTCACTGGCTGCAACTAGGGAGGATTCTGAGGAGACTTTCCCTGCCCCTCCAGAAAGCTACACGAGCTAGCTGGTTTACCCCTTTTCTTCTCACTGAAATGGCTGGTGTGTCTGCAGCGACAGCGGCCACCCTGGGGTGACGAGGTCCCAGCAGGACACCTAGGACGGTGCGGCGGAACCCAGAAAGGCTCAGGTCCTGCCGAGTCAGCCCAGGGTCCTGCCTGCGGGACTCCAGTCTTCTAGCCACTACCCGCAGGGTTTTCTACCAGGTGCCACTGAGCCGCTTCCCAGCTGACAGCGCCGGTGCCCACACTCTCCGCAGGTGAGGCCGCGGTCAGCTCTGATTGCCCTCGCGTGGGAGGGCGCCTGCGTCTCCCTCGATCCCGGCGGCCTTTGCGCGTTAGGCTCGGGGAGCGGGCATGAGACACGCTCGGTGTTTGTACTCGGTATCCGGAATGTCCCGTTTGTTGTTGGAAGCCAAGGATTGGTTAGCAACATGATGACGGGCGCCTCCGTGCTCCGCCTGAAAGTCCATTGGGGAAACGACTCATAGGGTCAACCGGTGGTCACCAACCTACGTGCCCGCAGCTGCTCCCGTCCCCTCTCCTGTTGGAGCCTCGGGGCCGGCTGACAGTGGGCACAGACTGATGTCCACACATCAGCTGACACCCCCTTTCCCTCCCCAAATGGGCTCCCACGTGCATGATCCCCTTATCCGTTCTCGTTGGAATCTCTGCCCGGAACCAGTATAAGTTTGGGTGTTTGGGTCATAGGTCCCAGGCCCAGCCCCAACCCTAAGCCCTAAACCCCAACCCAACCACCAACCCCTGTGTGTCCGTGACCCTCCGCTAGGCCTGTGATTGTCTTGGGACTTGTTGATGAAGTGACCGTAACAAGGTGAGGGCTATAAAAACGGGTTTGCTGACACCCACGGACTCACCTGTGCTCGCGGCCGTTCCTGCCCCTTCTAGCTCGAGGGAGAGACTCCTCCTTGTACGCTTCCATCCTCCGAGATACGACGTTGCCCACCTCCGCAGGCAAGTCTTGTCCCTCTGAGGGCGTCTTCCTCTCAGCCGGAAGGGCCGCCTTAGCTGTCAGCTTAGGGAGAGAGAGGTTTGGGGGCAGATCTTCCACTCTGAACAGAAGGACCACTCTCACTGTCTTCAGCTAAGCGTGACTGCAGGGTTTTAGTGCTGCCAGGACGTGTGCCAGGCCCAGGAACGCGTGTTCGGTGGCCATGGCGGATAGACAACGCCCAGGTCACTTTGGTGCTGGGGTGGGAGGACCCTACAAGGGGCCCCCACCTCCTGCCTCAGAGGGACCTGGCTCCTCACCCACCCAACTAGCGGAGCGGGGGGCCCCCAGCTCCTGTGCCCTTGCACCGCTGACCCATGCACCCCACCTCCCCTACCGGGACGCCGGCATCCATGACACCTCACCCAGGGCCTCCTCACTGTGCAGGAGCAGCCGGGAACCGTTTCTTCCAGAATTCCCTACAAGAAGTTGCCGAGGCTGGGAGGGCTCTCGAGAAGGTGAGGGCTGCAACCAGAGACACCAACTTCCCAGCAAGTTCCCAGGAAATTCTTCAAGCCAGTGGCCTCCGTTACTCTGAGCCCCTGAAGGGAGCAGGAGGTGGTGCTCTGAGCCTCCCCCACGCTTCCCCTCAGTCTCATGAGACCCTCCCCTGCTCTGGGGCTTCGGGCTGAGCTACCAGCTGACTTAACGTTTGCCCCTGATTCTCAAGCGCTCGGTGAAGCCACGAACCCTGTCTCACGTCACCTGGCTGTGCCAGACCCAGACGGTGCCTTCCCTTCCCCGCACGAGCCCCGCCGAGCTGGGCCTTGGTGAGAACACGCAAGCTGCAGGCCGAGGCCACCGAAGGAAGAGGCGCCGTCGGCAACATGATCCACTTGGGAGACGTCTGGGAGGAGAATCTCAATCACCCCCGTCCTCGTGGGATCGTGGCTGGCGACGGCACGCGCCCTTCCCTGCCTCAGGCCACACGGTCCAACCTCTGGGCTTCTTTTCTACCACAGCGTGTCCACCTTTCCCTCTGCGGTCAGCGCTGCCCACACACAACACCGAGGGCTTAAGCCTGGGGGGCAGCCATCAGGAACAAGAACCTGAGCAGGGATTAGAGCCCTTAGAGGCTGAGCACAGAAGGGGGATTAGTAGCCCATTAGGGGCTGACCACAGTAACAAGAACCCGGGATTAGAGCCCTTAGGGGCTGAGCACAGAAGGGGGATTAGTAGCCCATTAGGGGCTGACCACAGTAACAAGAACCCAGGATTAGCAGCCCTTAGGGGCTGAGCACAGAAGGGGGATTAGAGCCCGTAAGGGCTGACCACAGTAACAAGAACCGGTCGGGGATTTGCAAACAAGCTGGCCCGTGGCTTGCCTTCTCCTGTTCCTGTCCCTGCTTCCAGAGCCTGGCCACGGTCACAAGCGGCAGCCTCCAGCTGCGAGCCCCTCGGGAAGAGCTGGCCGGCCCAGCGCCGTCACAGCCCGGCAGAACGACAAGGCCTGCTAGAGAAGATCCCAGAAGGAAGAGTGCTTGTGGAAGCGGCTCCCCGCTGGCGTTGGGCGGGGCGGCTGCTCGGACCTGCCCTCGGCTCTCGGGGCCAGCGGGGTCGCCGGCCTCCCCCCTCCTCCCCTTGTGACCAGCACAAGTGTCCGCAGACATGGCCGCATCGTGTCGTCGCCGCTGGCCCGCGCGGGAAAGGGAAGCCCCTCAGCGTGGGGTGCGGGGGCCTGGCTGCGAGGGTGCGTCCGGCCGTGTCTCCAGGGGCTGGAAACAGCGCGGCCGAAGCCAGTGCGTGTGAAGGAGGCAGGCGGGGCAAGGAGAGCGAACTCAGGGCAGCAGCCCGAGGGGGAGGGAGCGGCAGGGGCTGACCTGGCCCGGGCCGGCCCGGCCGTGGGGGAGAGACAGGCCCGGGGCAGCCCACGAGGGGGACCGACCGGCACAGGCGCGGGCCACAAGGAGTCAGGGTGGCCCTGCCCTTCCCTGGCAGCCCCGCAGACTCCTGCTCTGGGGGTGCAGAGAGCCGTCCCCCCGGCTGCCGCGAGCCAGGCTGCGCCTGATGACATCCAGCCGGTTCCTGAAAGGGCCGTGTCCGCCGCACGGGCGGTTCTCAGAGGAGGGGCCGCGCTCGGACCTGCTCCCCCGGCCTCATCGTCCCGGAGGACAGAACTCGATCCACCTGGAGAGCCCGCAGGGCAGCGCCCGGCCAGCGCCGGGCCGGCTCTCCAGACCTCCGCTCTCCCTCTCCCGGCTGCCCACGCTGCCGGGGGGGCCTGCGGCTCGAGGAGGGGCGGACGTGGGCAAGGACGGCATTTGTGTCGCCGCGGCCTGCCACCCGGAGGGGAGGACACGCAGAAGCAGCGTGTTCAGCCAGGGCGCACCCTGCGGGCGGGCGAGCACCTGGCGGGAGCGGGAGGGGTCACGGAGCGGCCACGGGGCGGGGGTCAGCGCGGCCCTGCCCCGACGGCCACCTGGGAGGGTCGGGTGCGCATCTGCCGCGGCCGCTGCAGGGAAGGCGGCGCACAGCCGGCGGTGCACGGAGCTCGCGGTGCTGCTCGGGGCTCTTCTGCCCCGCCGAGGGCCAGGCCAAGCGCCCAGCGCTCCCTCGGGCTCCCAGCTCTGCTGGCGGAGGGAGCGGAGGGGCGCGGCCGCAGGGCCTCCTCCGCGCAAGCTGACCTGGCTCCTGCCCACCGAGCACCGCCTTGGACACGCGCCTGGGCTCCCCAGAGCTCCAGCTCCACGAACAGGCCTCCGGGCCACGGCATGGCCGCGGACACGGCCTTGCCCACGCGGACGCCGCCTTGCCCACGCGGACGCCGCCTTGCCCACGCGGACGGCCGTGCAGCAGGACGGCCGGGCACCCACTTGGAGGCCGCCTCGTTCTCCAGCCCCAACCAGAGACCCAGGTCCTATGAGGTTCCGGCCGTGGGCGAACCAGCGGAGCAACGCTGCGTCTCCCCTGGGCGCGCCCCCCGCAGCGCTGGCCCAGGGCCGCCGGCGCGTTTCAACGGCCACGGTCCGCACGGGGCAGCACGGACTGTCCACTTCGCTGGGGGAAGCCAGAGGAACGGGGAGCAAGAGTCACTTCCCCAAGGTCGGGGCGCTCGGACCCAGGCGGCCCCGCTCCGTTTACAAAGCTGCTTTACCCGAACGTGAGACGCTTCGAACGCCCAGCGTCTCCAGGGCCCCAGGAAGGCGGCCGCCCGCCACACGGGACCAGGACCGGCGGCTTGAAGCTCGCCCGGCGGAGCGTGGCCATCTCGAGCGTGGGCGGCTCCACGTCCTCGGCTCATTCCCGCAAGTGGGCGCTGCCGTCCAGCTCAAGCCTTGGGAAGCGCAGAGAAGGGTCCCGCGGAACCCACGGACTCGAGCGGCCGCGCAGCCCCTGGACGCCGAGAGGACAGCGCTGTGATGGCGCCACAGCCGCTCCCGGAGGTTCCGGATGAGGCTGACGGTGACCCACGGGAACCGGTGACCCACGGGAACGTGCAGGCTCTAATCCCGGCCGCCAGCCCGGCGTGACTTCTGCCTGGCGCACGGCTCCATCTCCGCGAAAGGCCAGCGTTGCAGCCCCCGAAGCGGCAAGCCGCCTCCGCCCCGGCCGGGCCCAGAGAGATGCCCGAGGACCTGGGGACCGGCCAAGCAGCTCCACGCGTGACTCAGACAAGGACCCGGTGAGCTCGAGGCGTGACGTGAAGTCGCCCAACAGCTGTGCGCCGCCAGCGTCCAGCCAGGCACGAGAAACGCCACCTCGCGGCCCCAACGCCCTTGCCAGGCGCGTGCTGGGGGCAGGGGTCCCTCCCAGGACCCTCCCAGGTCCTCGTGCTCGCAAGGTTCGCATGGCTTTGTCCAGACCCTGCCCCCAGGAGAGCAGACGCGGGAGGCGGCGCCCAGGAGGCCACCTGCCGGGCTGGGCTCTGTGAGCCGAAGGCCCAAGCCGAGCTGGCACCGGTGAGGGAGGCAGAAAGGGGAGCCGGGGGGAGGGGGCGGGGCGGCTGCAGACTGGGTTGGCACATCTGTGCCCCACGCAGGTCCCTGGTCGCCCTGAGAGGGCAGGAGAAGGCCCTGCGGGTACCCAGGCTCAGCCGTGCCCGCAGCTCATGGGGCTGGGCGCCCAGCGTACACCTCTGGGGCAGAGGACTGGGTGTGGTGGGGAGACAGCGTGGAGCCCAGCCCTCCTGCCCGCTGGACTCTGGCCGGGCAGGGCACGTCAGCCCTGGAGTCTGACCCTCAGCCCCAGGCGCCATGGGGAGTGTCCGGGAGTCCAGACACACACAGCCGCCCGGGGAGCCCGCAGGCCGGGAACACCCCCGACAGCCCGCGGCACCTGGAGCCGGGAGCCCGCTGGGGGCCACATGCTGTCAGCGGGGCCGGGTGCAGGGCCGGTGAGGGGTTCACCTCAGGCAGGAGGAGGGGCCCCTGGAGGAGTGACCTACCCCACCCACCCCCCGACCTCGGCCCCCACTGGGGAGACGCCCCCACCGCCCGACGGCGCTCACCTGTCGGCTCCGGCCCCACAGTCCTGCTGAGAGCGGATGGTGCCTGGAGGGAGGGGCCCAAGGCGGAGGCTGGCTGTCGAGGCTGGGGGCACGAGGAGGGGGCATGAGGAGGGACAAGCGGGTGACTCAGCTCAAGGCTGGGGCTGGGCAAGCCGCCCGGCCGTTGACTGCGCCCCACAAGCCTTAGTTTAAGGGTTTGCAGCTGCTCAAACAGGAAAACGCGGCTCAGGCAAAACCAGATCAGGACAACGTGACGCCCGGGACGCCTGGGGGCAGGGCGTCCGCTCGCTAACTCGCTCTTCTCGTGGGGGGTCTCAGGGCCACCAGTGGGGGAACCGGGCCGCTGCTGCCCACCAGAGGCCAACCGTGCCATCCGTCCTCAGCGTTCTGAAGACAGAGAGGAGGGGCATGAAGCTTCCTTCTCCCCTGCACGAGCCCTGGCCGGCTCTAGCCCGCAGCTCCCAACCTCTGGCGAGGGGGGTGGCCACGGTGTGGGGGATAGGAGAAACCCAGCAGAAACCCCCCAGCAGGAGGGGGGGCTGCGGCCAGAGCTGCCCACCTGGCCACGCCCACCCTCCGTCCCTCTTGCCCCACAGGGCTCTTGCCTGACTTGGAGACCATGAGCCCACATCTGCAAAGGGCGCCCTTGCACAGCTCAGGAGGCCCATGAAGGTCAGCTGGTGTCCTCCGGGGCCCACCTGGTCACCACAGTGCCTGTGTGCCTGCGCGCACTAGGCCCACGCAAGTCACGCAGCGGCACGCGCAGAGGACGCCACCCACCCAGGGCCAGTGGCCTCTGCCCGTGCAGAACCCCAGCCCGGAGTGCATGACCGCCACGCTCTGCCCTCAGGGCTCGCAGGGGCTGGAGGCATGAGCAGCACCACCCATCGCCAGCCAGGCTGCTGCTGGGGGAGGGACAGGCGGAGTCAGCCAGGCCTGGGCCTCAAGCCCATTTAACACGGAAGGGCGTGTGCCACCATGCCCAGCTATTTTTTTTTTAAGACTAGGTTTCCCTACATTGCCCCGGGCAGTCTCAAACCCGCGGAGTCAAGCGACTCCTAGCCTCAGCCTCCTGAGGCTGGGATTAAAGATGCGTGCCACTGCGCCGGCCCAGGCAGGCTATCTGGGAAGGAGCCCATGTGAGGACGGACCCTAGTCCATGAACCAGTGGGGGGGGAGAGCAGCGAGAGGGAGCCTGGGAGAGGCCGGAGGTCTCAGGAGCAGGGAGATGACAAGCGTCGCGGAAGCTGCTGCGAGTGAGGCCCGCGGGAGTACGAGCGGTGCCAGGCGGCAGCCGGGAGGTTGGTGTCCCAGGACTCGGCCACCCAGGGGAGGGGAACGTGACGGAAAGGCAAGTCGCGCCCCCGGTGTGGCCGAACGGAGCGCAGCGGGCGGGAAGCGGGGGCACCGAGCCTGCTGGACAGCGGCGCATGCGCAGCCGCAGGTCTGCGTGGCCAGACGACACCATCTCAGAGCTGCTTCGGGCGCTGAGACCGGCCAGGACCCGGATGCGCTCGCTGGGCGCGCGTGGCCGCGGAGCCTCTCCCGGCCTGCGAGCTAGTCTCGCCGTGTTGCTGCTCTGCGCGACCTCGCGGGCCTCTCCCCTCGCCAGCTCCGTGCCATTCGCGCCCAGGCTCAAAACCACCAGGACAGCGACCGACGCGCCCCTCCCCCTCCCCCTCCGGGAAGCAGAGTCGGCCAGAGTCCGGTTCCAGAAGCACCGCCCACGGGATGAGGGTCGCCCCGCCTGTTTCCAGGGTGGCCGCAGCGTGGAGGTCACGCAGGGCGGGGGGACACGGCTGGGACACGGGGTTGCGCGGTGATTACCCACATCCTGTGTCCAGTGTCCGGAGTCAAGTGTCCTGACTCGTCGTCCATCCCCGCGGTGACGGGAGCCGACATGCACCAGAACGTCAGCGCCATCAGGCACAGCGCTCGCTGGCATCACCATGAAGCGGCTGACAAAAGAACTGCTCCCGAGAGCCCAGCGGGAGAGGTGCAGGACGTCTCACACTGTTACGCTAACTTGTCATCGACGGCGCGATGAAAACCCACCATCCGAGTCTGCCTTCATCTCCGCCGGTGAACGGGCCAGCTGTGAATGCTCGTGCTGTGTTTAAATCTCCGTTGCGTGGATGTGCCACGACTGGAAAAATGTGACACGTCTAGATGACGCACTCTTTGCACGCCACCTACCTGACTTCGGTTTTAGAGTGACTTATTTTGTCAACTGTTCGTGGGAGTTACGTCTGGTAACGGCTCATAGTTAACATTATTTTAGACGTGATTATAATATTGATCCTGTTTCGTTATCTGGATTCTTTCCATACATGTCATAATAAAAGCTATCATACACGAAGTCCCCTGGACCCAAGCATCTTATCCAACCTGAGTTCCAGCAACTCTAGCACAGGGTCTCCACTAGCCTAAAACACAAACAAATGGCAGAGCACTGAATTAAATGAGCGTTGTCACGCAAAAGAACAAAGGCTCCGTCTGAAGGAACACAGAGGGGTTTCCCCTCAGGAAGAATGTTTCATAAAGGTCATGGTAATTCTCCAAGACTCCGCTCCATCTCACTGCTCTGTATAGCACCAACTGGCCCCGTTGGTTTGAAATTCAAGCACAGTGACATGAAAACACACTGTAAGCCCGCGCCTCAGTTCAGGTTCAGCACTCAAAATGCCGGCTCACAGTCAGAACAGAGCACGCGCCAGGGACGGCTGGAGAACCTTGAGGGACTGGCCTTAAGCTGGCACGTCCAGACCAGCAGACTGCAGACCTCGTAATGGAACAGCGAAGCCCGGAACATGAAGGAGCACCGCGAAGATCCTCCAGGTTAATTTGAAGCACGCATGGCTCAAAGCCTCGGCATGTTTGATCTAGAAAGGAGGTGCCTGGTATCCAGAAAGAATAACTGATCCACTCTGTGTGAACAAAGATGAGTTCACTTTTTGATGATTATACCCAAGCTTATCTTGGCAAAGTCCCTTTCCAGGAAAAGTCCTGACTGGCGTCTCTCTCTCCCTTGTCTTAGATTTCCAATGGCATCTCACGCTGACTCACACGTACACAGAAGATGTATATGGTATTGGGTCCTTCTGCCGCTTCTCGGTGTTTTAAAAATCTGTCAAATGCTTGCTTAGCTATTCACGCGCTTAAAGAGTCCTGGTGCGTGGAATTAGCCCATTCACAACTCTGTTCTTAATTTGGAATTCCATTCCTAAGGAAAACTAAAGCTACCATCAGTGACTCCATCTTTATCATTATTTAAAAGGTGGTCCAGATCGCTTATAAAACTATGCTTTGACTAATAATGAAAACTTGTTAATTATCAAAAATCACCTTATCTAAAATTACTGAGGTTTCAGCTATACATTTTTCTCCTTACTGTAAGAAAACTACAATGTTATTGTCACGTCACCTGAAAGGAACATTAAGGCTGCGTTTATGTGAGTTACCCCATCTAAACAAATGACAGTACAACAGCTATTACAATGTCCAATGATTTAAAATAAGACGGTAAGAGCCGGGCACAGTGGCACGTGCCTGTAAGCGACAGCTTACGGAGTTGCGGCAGGGTCTGGGATCGCGGTTCGAGTCCTGCCCGGGACAACACAGAGAGACCTAGTCCCAAAAAAGAATAGCTGGGCGTGGTGGCGCGCGCCTGTCATCCCAGCTACCGGGAAGCTGAGGCTGGGGATGGCTTGAGTCCACGGTACCCTGGGCAACAAAAGCCTGCGGTTCCGCGGGCAGAAACAGCGAGACCTGGCCAAAAAAACAAAGGCAGGAAGACAGTAGCGCTCGAGGCAGGTAAAGCAACTGGGACAGATCCCAGGGGCTGGAGCGCAGCTCCCCCAGCCTCCTCCCACCCTGGCTATGCCGATGCTCAGAGCCCCCCCTCGAGTCTGATCGCGTCGCTTCTCGTTCCTGCCGCTGACCGAACCACTGCAGCGCCGGCCAGCTGAGCGCGTCCACCCGATCGGTGAGCGCCGCCGGTCAGCGCCGCTAACGAACCAGCGCGTGTCCGATGCCCGGGGCTCCCAGAAAAGGTTGGGGCGATCGCGCAGCATGAGCTGCGGAAGCACAGCAGCGGGTCTCCGGGCTCCCCGGCGCAGCGGCCTCGGGGCCGCTGCGCCTCGGGGGCCGCTGCACAGCCGGCCCAGTGGCGCCCTCCGGGCCGAGACCACCGCGGCCGCTGCGGGCTGGCGCGGCCACCACCTGAGCAGAGGCTGAGGGAAGGGCAGTCGGCGCCGAAGGCCGGTGGCCTCTGTGGTCACTGCGGACGCTCACCTGCCACCCAACCGCGAGGGCGCTCGGGCTTCGGGAGCAGCAGGCGCCGCGTGGTTTAAAGGCCGGGGAAGAAGCTCCGGGCGGCCACAGGCCGCCTCCCTCCGCACTGCATCCGCCAGGAGGCGGCGGCCGGTTTCCTGCCAACGGAGCCCAGCTGGCTGGCCAGCCGTGACCGCCGCCGCCCGGAGATGGCGCCGGACACACCGGAGCCCGAGGCGCCCAACTACACTGGCCGCAGAGCCGCGCGAAGAGCCGGGCCTGGGCTGCGCCGGCCGCAGGCTCGCGTCAGCAGGCGCCTCCCGCAGGCAGCGGCCTCCCCCCCAACCCCCCGGGTGCCCCTCGAGGGGCTGTTGGTCCCTCTGCTCCCTTCAGGGGCCAGAGCGGGGCTCCTCTTCCCCCCAGGGGCAGACCGCCTCTTCCGGGTGGCCCCGCCGCGGCAGAGCCGTTCTGCAGGCCCCCTTCCCCGCCGACGGCCGGGGCCACCCAGCGCCAACCCAGCCGCTCGGAGCCTGCTGCGCCGGCAGCGCTCGCTGGGGTCCAGGAGCCACCCCGGAGCGCGCCTGCACCGCCGTGCCTGCGGCCGCTGCTCCCACCACTGAGGCGGCTCAGCTCGGGCCCGGCCGGGTGGGGCCCGGCCCGGTCGGGTGGGGCCCGGCCCGGCCGCTCCTCAGCGCCGCCCGCAGGGCCCAGAGGGCGGCTCCAGGTCCGGGAGAAGCGCCCGAGAGACGGCCGGCCGCCGGCCGCAGGCCTCGGGGCGCGGGCGGCGGGGCTCACCCTGGTCACCCGGGCGCCGGCCCGGAGCTTCGCCCACGCGCGCTCGCCTTCCCGGGCCCGCGAGCGCGCGGGCGCGAAGCTGCGGTTTGCACAGCTCGGCTCAGACCCGCGTGCAATGGCGGTTCTGCGCAGTGCGCAGGCGCGCAGCTGGCCCCGCCCCCGCGGCGCGTCCAATCCGGCGCGGGCGCAGCAGCGGGCACGTGCCGAGGAGCCGGCTGTGCGCAGTGCGCAGGCGCGCGGCTGGCCCCGCCCCCGCGGCGCGTCCAATCCAGCGCGGGCGCAGCAGCGGGCACGTGCCGAGGAGCCGGCTGTGCGCAGTGCGCAGGCGCACGGCTGGCCCCGCCCCGCGGTTGGCGGTTCGGGCGCGGGCACCTCACCGGCTGAGGGGAGATGGCGGGGCGGCCGGGGCCTCCCAGCACGGAGCCCGCGGGGGCAGCAGACCCGGCGGGGGCGGCCGCAGGTAGCGCGGGGCCGACAGGGCGCCGGTGCGAGAGTCGGGAGGGCGGGGCGCTCGGCGGACGCCAGCTTGAGGGCGTCGGGAGCCGTGAGGCGCCGGCCGTTGTGCGGGACGCGCCCGACTGCGCATGCGCAACGCCCGGCCCGCCTCCCCCCTTCTTCACCCCCCCCCCCCCCCCCCCCCCCCCCCCCCCCCCCCCCCCCCCCCCCCCCCCCCCGCCCGCTTTCCACCCCCCTCCCCGCCCCGCGGCGGGGCGCCAGGGGAGCCCGTGTTGAGTCGAGGCCGGGTCGTGGCCCCTCGGGGTCGGGCGCGGCCACCAAGCGTCCCGCTGGGCTCGGAACGGCCGCGCTCGCAGGCGTCAGCGCCTTCTGCAGCGCCTGGACAAGGGCGCCGAGCCTCGCGGGGTCGGGGCGCCGCCGCGCTGGACCCGCCTGAGTCCCGGAGCCTCCGTCCGGCCGGAGACCGCTCTGGCTGCGCCCGCCCCGGCCCGCACCCCGCGCCCCGCGGGCGCTGACGGGCTCGCTGTTGTCCGCCCAGGGCAGGCCGGGGCCTCGCGGAAGGTGGAAGACCTGATGGAGATGGTGAAGAAGCTGGAGAAAGGTCGCTGCCCCGGGCCCCGGGCTGGCGGGGGTTGGGGTCGCGCCGGTCGCCCCCGGGCCTGGGTCGCATCTGGGGAAGTTTCTTGTCCGCCGTCCCCGCCTTTGACGCCTCTTTCCCGTGGAAACCCGGCCTCATGACTCGGCCTTCCGTGTCGGGGGGTCAGGAAGCGTCTCGCGAAGCCCAGCTGCGGCTCCCAGCGGTCACCGCCCCTGCGACGGGCCAGGCCCCCCGCAGCGCCCTCCCACCTCCCTCCCTGGACCTAGGACCCTGGCAGCGCCGGGCTCGGAGGCACACTCCGCCCCTCCACCTTCTCACCCTCGCTCCGGTTTCTCTTGACCTGGTGGCGGCCCCTGACTCAGCACCTGTATCTGCCTGTTCCTCGTTCCCCTGCCCAGACCGTGACCCTGCCGGCTTCTCACCTCCCCACCCTCCCTTTCTTCTACAGCAGGAAGTCTGGAGCCCAGAGTCGAGGTCTTGATTAGCCGGATTAACGAGGTTCAGCAAGGTGAGCTCTGGGCCCTTGGCCACGCTCCAGGATGACCGGCCACTAACTGGCAGGCCCAGCGCAACACGGCAGCATCCGCAGAGCAGCAGCCAGCGCGCCCCTGTGCACAGGTGCCACGGCTGCTGGTCCATTAACTGACCTTGCTGCCCGCGCAGTCGGGCGAGAGGGACCTGGTCTGGCAGCTTCCTGCTCTGCGCCCTCATGGCTTTGCCGGCGGGAGCATGGCCTGTCCCTGCGCGCCGATGGTGCGGCTGGAGGCTGCGCTGACAGTGTCTGCCCTGTTCCTCCACACAGCTAAAAAGACAGCCAGCGCGGAGCTAGGAGAGGCCCGAACAGTCTGGGAGGCCCTGCAGAAGGAATTGGACTCCTGTGAGTGCGTCCTGCCTCCCTGAACCCAGTGTTCTCAGCACCCAGCACCTTCCGTAGCCAAGGGCCCCTCCCCTCTGGCCGCAGGCCCAGCCATTCTCCCTTTCTGCTCCTCTGGACATGCAAGTATTCCAGAAGTGCCCTCCATGTCCACCTCTGGGCCTCTGGCTGCCCGTTACCTCTCAGATAGCACAGCTTTCTGTTGCCGCGTGTCGTCAGCTGGTACGAACGTTCCTCCCCAGACAGTCTGTGCGCAGGGGGCACCTGACCCCCCGGTCACAAGCTCCTCACTGCTCCTTGGTTCCTCGTGTAAACCCCCTGGCACTCCCACAGCCGCCCTTTGCTGAGGTCGGAGCCCTGGGGCCTACTGGGAGCGTGGGCCAAGAGGGTAGGGCCTCACCCTGCGGGACCCACATGGAAGCCAGGCCCTTGGGACCGCAGGCCAGTGGTCTCCATGGCACAGGTGGCGCCTGACGCCTGGCCATGCGACTGTTTTCCAGTGAGCGCGGAGAAGGCTCGCCTGCGAGAGGTGCTGAGCAAGAAGCAAGGTGACCGCAGCCGCGCTGTCCCCGTCTCCAGTCTCTGCTGCGTGCAGAGGCCACTCACCACGGTAGCTGCAGCCCGTGAAACGCAGGTCCCCTTGCCCCCTCCTGAGACCTCTGCCCCACCGCGGTACATGGCCAGGTCCCGTCAGGTGCACAGGAGACCCCTCGCCACTCGGCTTCTCAGCGCCACCAAAACCTGACGCCTGGGCATGCACTCAGGGGCCCTGGTTCCTCCCTGCAGAGACGCTGCGACTTCTCCGCCTCCACTGCCAGGAGAAGGAAGATGCGGCCCAGAGGTGAGTGCTCCTGCCGGACCTGCCGCCCGTGCCGCTGCCCTCCATCCCGGGAGAGCTCTGCCCGGCAGTAGTGGTCATCTCTTCCCTCTGAGAGGCAAAACTGGCCGGTGGGGGTCTTCCCCTGTCACTCGGCACCAGCCGTGGGGAGGAGTGGGGCTGGGACACTGTCTCACCTACCGGCTCGTCGCGTGTTTGCTGGAAAAGCCACCGTGTTTCTCCATCTGCTTTCTGCCCTTGACCCCTGCAACCACCACCCCCCCACCCACCCCGATTCTGGGCTCTTCACGAATCCCCTCATCTCGGCACTGAGCCAAACGCCTGTGACCATCTGCTCTCATCCCTTATCCTCCCGCCCACCCACTGTTTGCACATCCCGCTCTGCACCACGGGATGTTTGTGTGACTCCTGCAAGCAGAGGCCAAGCCCAGCACCCCAAGATGGGCACTCTGGGGCGTCCCCGTTGAGAGTGCCCATGCCCGCACCCCCTTCCTCTCACTGATGCCTGTGCTGGCACATGCGCATGCCCTTGCGGAGCTCAGACGCCAACATGGGCCCCAGGTGGAGTAGGAGCCCGGCCCCTGCCCTCCTGGGGCGACTCTCGGGACACACCTGAGAGTTCCCTGCCCCTCCCCAGGAAGCACAGCCTGTTGCAGGGCTGCAAGGAGCGGATTTCTGCCCTGAACGCCCAGATTGAGGAAGAGCGGAGCAAGCAGAGGCAGCTGAGGTAAGTCCAGAGCCTGAGGCCTGGGCAGATGCGGGGGGGGGGGGGGGCATCAACACGGAGCTGGCTCAGGTGAGGTTTGAGGATCCCGGAGGCAGATTCCCACGGAGCCAAGAACTCTGCAGGACCCAGCTGTGTCAGGTCAGCAGGGGGCGTCTCGGCCCGCGGCCCCTCACCCCGTGTGATTGGCCCCCAGATTGGAATTCGAGGAACAGCTGGAGGACCTGATGGATCAGCACAAGGATCTCTGGGAGTTCCACGTGAGTCCTCAGCCACCCTGCTCCAGCAGCACCAGGCCGCGGCTCGGGGATGTCTCGGCCTCCTCACCCGCCACTCCAGGCCCGCGGAGGTGGCTGTCGGCGCGTGCTCCGTCCACCTGCACTCAGCACCCTCACGCTGCCCACCCGCCCCACCCATGTCCCCGCCAGGGCTGTTCGTGGTCAAGAGCAGCCTGGGCTTACCAAGCAAGAGCTGTCCATCTGAGGTCCGTGGACGCTCCTGGGCCATCGCAGGCACAGGGCCGGCAGGGAGACCAAGCGGGCCCGTGTGGCCACCTGGGCCGAACAGGGCGGGAAGGGGAGGCGCCAGAGAGCAGTCTGAAGGTTCCCCGCGGGGCCGACTGGCTCATGGGGGCCGCCTGCGCTCAGCCCACGCCCCCCGATGCGGCACGGGGCTCCCCGGGGCGGCCAGTTCCTGGGGGAGCAACTGGGCAGCGCAGAGGCTCTGAAGCCAGGTCCTGCTCGCCACGTGGAGCCCAAGCCGGGAGGCTCCGCGGCAGGCAGAGCTGGGAGAAAAGGCGGCCTCCTCTTTCCCCTAGAGGCCAGAGCGGCTGATTGGGGAGATGGGCAGCCTGGACAGCAGCAGGGAGCAGCTGCTCAAGGAAGGTAGGCTTGGGAGTGGGGGCCCCGACCTGCCCCGCGGCCCATCCTCACGCCCGCTTGTCCTCCCGCCGCAGAGAAGCTGGTGGAGGCAAAACTGGAGGACGTGAAGCATCGCCTGTGCTCCCAGTTTGGGGCCAAGGGCCGCTCCGCCATCACGGAGGGACTCTTCCTCCGCAGCCAGGAAGCGGCCACTGTGGTGTAAGGACGCGCTGGGGGGCGGCGGGGCAGGGAGCGGCCGTGCTCACGGCCCCACTCAGGGATCTGTTTGAGGAGGAGAACAGGAAGTCCCAGGAGGCCCTGGAGGCCACGACCCAGCAGCACGAGCAGCTGCAGCAGAAGTGCCGGCAGCTGCAGCAGACGAGGCAGAGGTGGGCACGGTGCCCCCCCCAGCCCCCCGGGGAAGCTGGCTCCTGTCCTTCCCCCTCCCTGCTCCGGCCCCGCCCTCAGGCCCCCTTTCTGTGCAGGCTGAAGGAGGAGCTGGAGATGCTGGGGGGCCAGGCCCCTGCGCAGGCGCAGAGCAGACAAGAGCAAAGGCCTGGCCTGGGAGAAGCGGTAAGCCCTGGAGTCGGGGGTGGGGGGCAGAGACCTCCCCTGGCGGGGCTGGGGTGGGGCAAAGAGGCGGCCCCGGAGCGCTCAGAGAATGTTCTTCAAGGAAAGTCATTCTCAGGAGCGCAGCCAAAGGCGAAGACGAGGCGGGCCCAGGGGGGCATGTGACCGGGGCTCCCCGGCGCTCACCTCTCAGACCTTCATGCCTGCAGGCCAGCCCCAGGTCCCTCGAAGTTGGGGAGGAGGACGTGGAGATGCCCGCCCCGCAAGGCCCAGCACCCTCCTGACGAGGGGGACAGCTGCCTTGGCGCTGGCTCCGTGGACGCCAGCAAATAAAGGCGCGTTTTGGTACATCTGCTTCCTGTGGTCCGTGCTGCGGGGTGGGGTGGTCACACCCAAGACCCCCGCCCCCGAGTCTGGCCACACCCTGCCCCTCGGTCTCAGCCAGTCTTCCTGAGACCCTGCTGGTTCCTGAGGCCCGCCATGGTGTTGCCACCCGCCTGGCGGGACGAGGCTGCCTGGGGTCCCAGAAGGCCCGCGAGCGCTGTCCTCGCCAGCCCCTGCCCGCCGTCCCCCCAGTCAGGCAGGTGAGGGAAGTGTCACGGGGACTGGGGGTGCTCGTGCTGCCCGGTTGCCCCTGTGACGCGGGGGCAGGCGCACGGTGCTGGGAGCCGGAGGGGGCGCCCAGGGCTGCTGCGCGCTGCCAAGGCCGCTGAGCTGTGGCACCCAGGGGGCTGGCGGCGGCCGTCTGCCCCGAAGCTGGGTTACACGCAGATTCCTTCTGAGGCCCCCCATGGAGCGGCCCTGCGGTGGGGGGACCGCAGACGCCCGCACTGTCCACGGGCAGGAAGCCCTGGCTCTGTCAACGTCCCAAGGGGGCTCCCCGCCCCCGCCCCCCCCCCGCCAAGCTGCCCGCTGCCTGCCCAGGGGAGAGGTGCTCCGGCAGGCTGAGCGGGCAGGTCAGCTGGCGAGCGGAAGGAACCCTTGACCAGACCCAGCACCTGCTTGCGCGGGACAGAATTCGGAGGCGACCCCCTTTCTACGTGGACTGCTCGTCGGGGCTCCGCGCGGTGGAGCAGGACGGCGAGCCAGGCTCGGAGCTGTGCCTCGTCCAGGGGCCTGCAGGCCAGCCGCTGGCCGCACGATGGTCGCTGAACGGGCAGAGGCCGGGTCTGCACCGGGACGCTGGGGGCGCAGCCTGCCTTCGCAGCAAGGCAGCCCCCGGGGAGGGCACCCAGTCCGCCGCCTCAGCCGCCCCGGGAGTGGGGCCTGGCGTGGGCATCTCCGCGGTGGCCGCGGACCTGGCTGCTGCGGGGGCGGGAGCGCAGCGGCAGGCGCGCTGGCCGTGCGGGTCGTGTCTGGACTCGCGTGCTCACCGCGGCCTCGAGCCGCCTGTCAAGCTTGGCGGCTCCCGTTTCCGGACGTACCGGTTGCGTCAGGTTCCGCGTCAGGAAGTTCAGGACCAGGTTTGCTGCCTGAGAAGAGCCCGTTGGTTCGTAGCTGGCGTCTCGGTCGCATCTGCGCCAAATCCTCGGCTCCGGTGGGGGCGCAGGCCGAGGCCTACGAAGCCGCCCTCCCCGCCTGTCCTGCCCCTGCAGGCCGCGGGCCCGGACACGTCCTGCCGCCCTCGGGCCGCCCGGACCAGCACCAACAGCAACATGCAGGCAGACCCTGGGAGACAGGGCAGCCCCCAGGGTCGGGGTTGGGCACAGCGCCCCGCTCCTGCCCGCAGCCAGTGTCTCCGGAAGCCCTGGGGCCGGCCCCACCCACCACGCAGGGATGCGGCCCAGTCCACCACCGGGCACCGTACCCTTCCCTCCAGCAGCCACTCCCGTGGCTTCTTGTTGGCCCTTGTTAGCCTCTCGCCCGCCACCCAGGTGCTTCCTGTTACTACGCTGTCTCTATGCGACGGACCGTGTCCCCAGGCCCACACCCCCAGGCCCACACCCCCCTGCCCCGGAGGGAGGCGGTGGCACCAGCCTCGCTGTTGTCATCAGGGACTTGGTCTCTCCCCCCCACCCCCGCACCCCCATCTTGCCCGGTGGGTTGGCGTTGGTGTGAGGCCCTGGAAGGCCAGCGATGTGTCACTCACTGTCCTCTGCACCTTCTAAGGGCCAGCGAACACCCTCCGTTGCCCGGAGCTGCGCTGGGCCCAGAACCCGCGCTCGCACCGGCCACGAACCGTCTTCGCTCCCACAGGCTGTGCTGCCAGAGCGAGGGTCTGGGTCCGAGGGCTTCGGCCTCTTCAAAGTGCGACCGTTGAGCCCTGCTCACCTGCTAACTGCCCGCTTTCTCCGCTCACCTTTCCCCCGACTACGTCAGCACAAACAGCGCGTGGACACCAGCCCTGACGGTCCCCAAGCACACCGGTGGCCTCGGCCAGAGAGAACGGCCGAGCGTGTTTCACAAGGCTGACCGGGCCTGGCTCCCTGCCTCTGGCGCTCTGGGATCACAGGCAGAGGCTGAGCCGTCCCCAGGGCTGCTGTGAGGAAACCTCTGGCCGACTCCTGCCGCCGAGGCAAACGCTGACGCTCCAGCCAATCCCAAGACCCGCAGTCGCCGCCTCCTGCTCCGCGCTGGCCTGGCCTGGCCGGGGCCTCCCGGACCCCTGGGCCCCGGTCCAGGTTTCGGCCTTTGTACTCCCGGCTTGTGAAACGCCTCCTGGCCCGTACGCACGCACCCCACCTGACGCTGCCCTGGCGGTGGCCGGTCACCTCCACTGTTCCCAAACCCGATGTTTGTTTGCTCCGCTCCGCACGGCCTCCGCACCTTGCACCAGGCCCAGCGGTCAGCTGCTCCGGCCTCCCGAGGCCGCGGTTCACTGCCCTCGGGACGCGGTTCTGGAAGAGCTTCCCGAGCTCTCCTCACGGCCAGACGGGCGCGTGGCGGCGCCCTCCCGGAAACACAGGCCTGCGGACGGAAGTTCCCAGCCACAGCGACACCGTCTCCTCGCCCACCTTGTGGGGAAGCCATGGGCCCTGCTGCCTCCGGCCCGCGGCCCCCGGATGCTCACAGTCAGCGTGAGGCGCAGGCCCCGGTCCCCGCGGGGGTCGGGGTGACAGCGCGGTGCCCTTCGGCCTCGCCCCCGTTTAGCTGTTCCCTCCCCAGCACGGGGCAGCGGCAGCTCTAACAGGGCGGAGGGAACACGGGAACAGCTAACGCCGAGCGCGACACCAGCCCTGGGAAGTTGGCGTGGAAGTGAGGGATGGGGCAGGGGGTGGGGGCCCGGGGACGGCGGAAGGGGGCCCAGGAGACGGCGGAGGGGGGCCCGGGGACGGCGGAGGGGGACCCGGGGATGGCGGAGGGCACGGGTGCTTCGGTGGCAGGTGCGCTGCGCCTCCCTCGCAGGGGGCGGGCCTCGCGCTCCCCGAACACAAACCGTGCGTGAACCGACGTCACCTCACTGCCAACAGTTCGCTTCTGTAACCCGAAAACGCGCCGCCCCTGGGGCGCAGGTGATGCGGACATTAAGGGGCATTAGAACTGGCAAGGGTAGGCGTGGTGTGCGGGCGTCCACGCCCCTCCCCGTGGGCAGCTGCCAGGCTGCTCCGGCCCAGGGACAACGGCGGCGCGATTCATCCCACAAACAAGGGAAGTCAGAGTCCCTGAGGCCACACGTGGCCATGAACTCACCCCACGGTCGTCCCGCACTGCGAGGCCCAAGCAAAGGGCGTCCGAGATGGGTCCTCTGGCCACAGCTCACCTGGCCCCAGGTCAGCCCACAAGGCCCCCCCCACCCGGCTCTGCGCGGCAGCGCCTGGGCCTGCATGGGGTGGGCGCCGCGGGGGTGAGCAGCTGGGGTGGGGGCTGCGCTTCTGCGGCTCCTTCGGCCCCTGGGCGCCTCCACCCCACAGCTGCCCCGCGGCCCAGCGGCGCTCACCCGGCGCCGTCTCTCCTGGCAGGCGACACCTGTGCCAGCCTCCCGCGCCCGTCCCGGGCACAAGTGATGGCGGCTCAGGAGATGCTTTCGGGATAAGCCTCCATGGGAAGAGGGCGCCCCCGACAGAGCCCGCCCCGCAGTGGGGTGCATGCTGGGGCCCCACTGCCACCCCTGCCTGCCGCGAGGAGCTCCGCCCAGCCGCAGGCCTCGGGCTAGGAGCCAGCGCCCTGGGTGCCCCAGGCCCGCAGGGAGCCAGACCCACAGCAGCGCAGGGGCCGCCGGGCGCCAGGGCCAGCAGGCGGGCGTTGCCGGCGGGTGTCTGGGTTGGGCCCAGCCTGGGGCTGCTCAGGTCCCTGGGGCTGCCTCCGGTCGAGGGCAGCGGCTTCTGTGAAGCGGTTCCTGGCAGCCCAGCCTTGCTCGGGAGCCGGGCCCCTCCCACCTTGCCTCCCCCCTGCCCCCCTCCTGCCC
>PVHY01020219.1:0-25913 GCA_004024945.1 Uropsilus gracilis | reverse complement strand
AGGAAGGAGCCGATGAACTGTAATGGAGGATTACTGACCTTTTGATGGTGAACTTGGTATGTAATACACATCTGAAGAGCTGTAAACCTGTACTTTTTTTTTTTTTTTTTTTGGAAACTGGGTCTTGCTATTTTTGCCCATGGAACCGCAGGCTCTCATTGCCCGGGGTACCACAGACTCAAGCAATCCCCAGCCTCAGTTTCCCAGGTAGCTGGGATTACAGGCATGCGCCACCATACCCAGCTATTTTTTGGAACTAGGTCTCACTATACGGGCCCCAGGCGGGACTCGAACCGCGATCCCTAGCCCCTGCCGCTTCATAGTAAACCTGTACTTCTAAAATAAGTTGTTGTAAACCAACCTTGCCACAATGCCAGCTTTTTGGTTGGTACTAATATAGTATTTATATCTTCCTATTATATACAACACCCCACATATCATGTTTCTCCTTGTATTTTCCCCTTAACATCACGTCATGAGGAACTCTCTTTTTAAACACATAAACACCTTACCCTATGTAATTCTAGAAAATATTTAAGTAATTCACAAGAGGAAGAGAACACTAGGACACAGCCACACAGAGAAGGAAGTCTATGTG
This sequence comes from Uropsilus gracilis, assembly GCA_004024945.1. Classification (NCBI taxonomy): domain Eukaryota; kingdom Metazoa; phylum Chordata; class Mammalia; order Eulipotyphla; family Talpidae; genus Uropsilus; species Uropsilus gracilis. The sequence continues at coordinate 25,315 of PVHY01020219.1, read as the reverse complement.
AAGAGAAAGAGAGAAGATGGCTGTCTAGGAGTAAAGGAGTAAAAAAAACAACCCAACCAACACATTGGTCTCAAACGTCTACTTCCAAAATTGCAAAAAAAGAAATTTCTGTTGTTTAGTCACCTCATTTGTGATATTTTGTAATGGCATTCCTAGTAAACTAATACAGGCCCCCTTATTCAAAGCCTGCCTATTTCACTGTCAAACATTTCAAAACCTGTATTTGCACCAGCCTATTGGATGTCTCCACTTGTTTTTCCAGATCCACCTCATAGTGTATCCAAGCACAGTCCCTGAATACCTTCTCATCCTCCGGAGTTTATCATCTTAGTGATGATCTGTGTCAAGTCAGAAAGTCAGGTGTCATTCCTGAGTCAGCATCTGTTCCCATTCATAATTCCTATTATTTACAAGGGTCAATCCACTCTACCTGTAAAACTCTATTTTTTAACTATCTTTGCTTTAAAAAATTTTAGACTGAAAGAAAAGAATTTCATTATTTGCTGATACTTTCAAATTTGCTTTCACTTTTTTCTATTTCTTTATGTATAAACCCCACAGTGAAAACCACCCTGGTTCCTAAGACATCAACTATTTTACTTTTTCTATCTCTTACAGTAGTACAAAATATTTCAGAATTAAGATACTAACAGAACTTTCACTCGCAGAAATACTAAGTGTAAGATCCCTTTGTCATTTTTAGGTCCTAAAATATATAAAAAGTTACAGACAGAATTCTCTATTCAAAATTTTTTGAATTTTCATTTTGTTATATTCCAATCCCTTGGTTATGACACCTAAAAGAGTTTTGGGGCTAGGTTCCAGTCCCTCTCAGAGTCCAGAGTCAATCCTGCCCACCAAGAGATCCATTCAATTACTAGGTCCTCCCAGGGACTTGGTGGGAGTTACCTCCATACTCTCTAACAGGTTTTCTAAGGACCCATCTATGGAACTGTCATGAACACTTGTCCCAGTGCTACCCTAGCAGTCTCATACTACCAAGGATAAGATAGGATCTACCCCCACTTAAAACCCCTGATAACAATCCCAACATGGTTGCATGGTTCTTTTTCCGGTGTCATTGTTTGCTATTCATCTGCTTGCTAACACCAGTGAATTACTTAAAAGAACAATACATATAAAGCTAACTTTTACATACTTTGATTGAATATATACTTAAAATTATTACATAGTAATGCAGTACTAAAACAAAAAGTTGTGATTTAGGCAGAAGATTGCCATACACCATACAGTGCAATTAAGTGTAACAGGCATAACCAGGTAGCCCTCAGGAGAAAGATTCATGTGAACTATTTTATGGAGCAGGAAGTACACAGGAACCAAGCATTTATCAATTATAAGCTTTCAGCTGACTTGCAAGAGAGCTTTATAATTCCAGCTATACTAATGAAAAGGAAAAAAATAAAGAGACCAAATACTGTCTTCAAGTGACTCTAAAACTTACTGGCAAGATTACATGCACACAATGTCTGCTTTTTATCTTTTTTATATTGCATATTCTAGCCAGATCAGTTAGGCAAGAAAATATATCAAAAGGCATACAAACTGGAAAGAAACAAGTAAGACCATCTTTATTTACAGACACCTGATTATATACATACAGAAATTCCTAAAGAACCCATAAGAAAGCTATCAGAAGTAATAAATTCATCAATGTTTTCTGGAGTTAAGTAGAAGACTCTGAAATAAGTTTTGTTACTATATACCAGTAATAAACAATCTGAGAGGAAATTGAGAGAATAATAAAAAAAGAAATGAAATACCTAGAATAAAATCAAGTGGTGACTTGCACACTGAAAATGACAAAATGTTGCTGAAATAAAGAACCAAGCAAAAAAGACACATGTACAAGAATTGTAAGACTTAATGTTGCAAAGATTAATCTATAAAGTAAATGTAATCTTTATTAAAATTCCAGTACGCCAATATATATGTACTTTTGCATATATTGTCATAACAGTAATATGAATGTATAAAGAATCCCAAAGACATAAAACAATCTTTAAAAATAACAATTAAGAATTTACCTCATTTTTAAACAACACAAAGCTACAAATTCAAACAGTATAGTACTAGGATAAGAATCCACATATAGACAAGTGAAATAAAACTCAGAATCCAGAAGTAAACTCAGAAGTAAACACATATTTGTGACCAACTGATTTTCAACAAAGGTGACAAGATCAATGAGGGACAGAAAAATCTCTTCAGCAAATAGTGGTAGAATGAGAATGAGATACTCAATTGCTACAGAATGAACTCAAACCATATTTAAAAATTACCTCAAAATGGATCAACTAAATACTAAAAATACAACTATAAAATTCTTGCATGAAAACACATAAATTAATCTGTGTGGCCTTGGATTAACAAACAATTCTTAGATTTGGCACGAAAAGCATGATCAACAAGAAAGATAAATTGGACTATAAAAACCACTGTGTATCAGAGAATACTGCCAAGAAAATGGCAAGATACCTACAGGATGGAAGAAAATACTTGTATATAGGATGGAAGAAAATACTTGTATATAGGGATATAATATTAGAACATATAAAGAAGTTTTACAACTCAACAGTAAGACATGTCAGTTAAAAATGGGCAGAGTTAAGCCGGGCACGGTGGCTTGTGCCTGTTAGCTTCAGCCTATGAAGCGGCAGGGGATAGGGATCATGGTTCGAGTCCCGCTCGGGGCAAAAACAGCGAGACTTAGTCCCCCCAAAAAAAAAAATAGCTGGGTGTGGGGGCACGCGCCTGTAATCCCAGCTACCTGGGAAGCTGAGGCTGGGGACTGCTTGAGTCCGTGGTACCTCGGGCAACGTGAGCCTGTGGTTCCATGGCAAAAATAGCCAGACCTAGTCTCAAAAAAAAAAAAGGGCAGAGTTCTTGTGCACTGTTGGTGGTGCAACTGTCATGGATAGCAGTATTGAGATTTAAAGATAGAACTACCCAATGATTCAACAGTCCCATTTCCAGCTATAAAAGGAACTGAAAACAGAATCTCAAAAATTGGCGTTTTCAAGTTCACAGCAGTTATTCCGTAAATCACGATTAAACATCACAAAGGAATACAGTTCTACTACAGAATAAGGAGAGTACTATTTTAGTAATGCAGTCAAGAAAGGTTTCTCTTAGTAGGAGACATCTGATAGAAGATGACCTGACTGGCATTTGTTGATGGAAATAGGAGAGTATGGAATTGTGGGAAATGCGTGAGGCCAGTGTAAGCAGTTTATAGTATTTAACTCCCGCGTGATGGGGTTGGGGAGACTACATATTATACATATACACACATACATATACACGTCTTGCACACATACATATACACATATATTGCATTTCCAACAAAAGAGTGACAATAATATTGGTTTTTAAGAGACACAAAAGGGGCAGAAAGCAGAGACAGTAGGCAGCGACGGTTTCCTGGATTGGGAGTAATTACGTGGCTGTTGGTTTGCGCAACAAGGTGGCTGAGGGGGTCAACCTGTCACAAAACAATGAAGACGGCAAAAGGTTAAACACGAAGAGGACAGTCGAGTTGTTTAAGCTAAGTCACGGCTTTGAGGGCGTCTTGCTTAGACTCGACGCAGAGCTGGATGTACAGCATAGAACGCGTAAGTCCGATCCGGCATCTTTGGTACCATCAGATGCAGTGTCCGGGACGCAGCTGGAGCTCATCCTCGGTCCATGAATGCGCCGGAAAGATCAGGCCTTGGAAAGTGTAGTTCTTAGACGGACGCCAGCACTAAACCCCCCGCACCGCCGCAAGCGGGAGGTAGAAACAAGCTGAGCTCCCCGCCCAATCACGGATTAGTTCCGCCCCCGGAAGTTCCGCCTAAGCGCACTTCCGATAGCGCGAGCCATCTTTCGATCTCGCGATAACTGCAAGTGCCTATGAGACCAGGGCTAAGCGGAAGTCGGGCCTCTTTTTCGTGGCGCCTGAGAGGCAGTCGGCTGCTTCAAGATGAAGGTAGGAAATGGTGGCGGGACTTGATCTGTTTTGGGGGAACGTGGATCGAACCCCAGAACACGACGTTTCTGCAGGCCTGGGTCTATTAATTACTGGCTCTGGGTGGAGCGTGGGATGAGGTAAAGGAAAGCTCTCCTTTGTGGAGCTGCAGCTTTTTTTGGAAGCGCGGATGGCGGGCGATTGCGATTGGAGTTACTCAGGGCCCGGAGCGCCATAGTGGCGCCCTAGCGCCCGGCGGAGACATACATGAGCGTGTCCCGGAGCGGTCCCGGTGCTTGGGTTCGTTCCGAAAAGGTGAACGACTTACGGGCAACACTGGGTCCCCGGAGTAATTCCGTCTTACCTTGCTTTTGGTGCGGAGCTTATTGAGTGTTATGCCCACACGTGCTAAAGTAAATGAAATTAGTGACACTTTCTGATTGGTGGTGACCTGAAAGGTTCTTTCCAGCGAAATTAGTTTCATAGGTGGTTCTACGTTTTCATAAGTTGTTTTTCCCCCGTTTAATCCTTAGCTGAACATCTCATTCCCAGCCACTGGCTGCCAGAAACTCATTGAAGTGGACGATGAACGCAAACTTCGTACATTTTATGAGAAGCGTATGGCCACGGAGGTTGCTGCTGACGCTCTCGGTGAAGAATGGAAGGTAAATGTTGACCACTGAATTAACCTGTTGCAGCTGTTTTACAGAGAAGATAGACTGTTCGTAATCAGACATGTGATGAGGCTCAAGCTGTAGTTTCTGTCTTGTGACCTTGGGTTAGTTCCACATGTCACAGTAAGGTAAGAGCTGTCACCTACCTGCGTTGTGTCCATCAGAGGAGATCGTGACTTTAACAGTTGGTCAAATTAACTCAACAAATTGGAAGTGTAGACAAAGCTTAGTGACTAGAGAAAATGTCTACTTGTTCCGTTTCAACTGAGAGTGCTTTTTATAGAGTAATCGTGATGTATATTGTGTCTTTCTGCAGGGTTATGTGGTCCGAATCAGCGGTGGGAACGACAAGCAGGGTTTCCCCATGAAGCAGGGTGTCTTGACCCATGGTCGGGTTCGCCTGCTGCTGAGTAAGGGGCATTCCTGTTACAGACCAAGGAGGACTGGTGAAAGGAAACGCAAATCTGTTCGGGGTTGTATTGTGGATGCCAATCTGAGTGTTCTCAACTTGGTCATTGTGAAAAAAGGTGAGACTTAACTCTGTGGGCTCTTGACTTTTATGTTGACAGTGATTTAAAAGTGATTGAGTGGTTTGGTTATTTACATTGTCTGGAGTTTGACCAGTAATCTACTTGTATAACAGTGCTGTTAGTTGAGCCTAGTTTGTAAGGGAGTTGTTGGACTGTATAACTTTTCTTCACTTTTCTTTTAGGGGAAAAGGATATTCCTGGACTCACCGATACTACTGTCCCTCGCCGTCTGGGGCCCAAAAGAGCTAGCAGAATCCGAAAACTTTTCAATCTTGCTAAAGAAGATGATGTGCGCCATTATGTTGTGAGGAAACCCCTTAACAAGGAAGGTAGGAGAATGTATGCATTTTTAGGGCTTAATTCAACAATTTTTCACTTAGCTGTGTGCTAAGGAGTGGGCCCCTGGGTTTTGGATATTTGCAATTTAATAGGTAACACAACCCATCACCAGTGAGGTTATGGAGATTTTGTTTCTGCAGTGAAATGTGTGGATATTTATAGTAAGGATAAATATAGAGTGGCAGTTCAGGTTGGGTCTTCGAAAAATTGGAAAAAGATTGGGTTTTGGTTTTCAGGACAGGGGGCCCTGACTGCATATCTGGTATGTAGTGTCATTGTTTACTTGTTGCAAATACTTGAAGAGGATACTAGATAAAACTAGTTCTCACGATTGTCATGTCTTTATCATAAAAGTTATCTAAATTTAATAGTCTTCGGACATTTACTTGAGGTGTTTGACTACTTCAAGGTACCCACAAAATAATCTGGAGAGATTTAAACAGACCTGTTGTATGAATTTGTACTGCAAATCAAAGTATAGCAGGGCAGTGGTGCGACTGATGTTTTAAATTTTCAAAGACCATTTTTAAATGCACAGTGCATAGTACTTTAATGCTCGTTTTATATTTATCAAAGGTAATAAAAAAACCTTTCACTGTGATAGTTATGGAAGGAATCAAAGAACAGACTGTTGCTGGATAAAGTAACCTAAGTTTGCATATGTTGTTGAACTTGACAAATTGTTGGCTGTTTTAGGATTAAATGTACCAAGTAGTAAAACACTGGCATTAGTAAACAAAGCTGTTGAGGTTATTTTTTTCGGTTTTCCTGACATTTGGCAACATGAACCCATGGCAGGTGGGGGACTTGCTGGCAGGGTGTTACTTCGAATTGTGGGATAGGTTTTATTTAAAAGCCTGTGTGTGTGTGTAAGCTCAGTGACTAATTCAAGTTTGCCTCTTAATTTTTTTTTAAGATTGTAGATGTGTTTGCCAATGAGTCAAGGTTTTCTTGAGAAGTGATTGAGCCATTATCTAATTTTTTAGGTAAGAAACCCAGAACCAAAGCACCCAAGATTCAGCGTCTTGTTACTCCACGAGTCCTGCAACACAAACGTCGGCGTATCGCTCTGAAGAAACAGCGTACTAAGAAAAACAAGGAAGAAGCTGCTGAATATGCTAAACTTTTGGCTAAGAGAATGAAGGTAAGTTTCCCGGTGAAGTGTCAGGTGTGGTCTTGGCCTTGCATTTTTTTTCCACCAACAATCTTTAACTACTTCTTGTTTCATTTAGGAGGCCAAAGAAAAACGCCAGGAACAGATTGCCAAGAGACGGAGGCTGTCATCTTTGAGGGCTTCCACCTCCAAGTCTGAGTCCAGTCAAAAATGAGATTTTCTAAAAATGACAAATAAATAAGACCAGACATCAAACTTCCTTTGAATTTCATTGATAAGTGGAGAGAAACTTGGGTGAGATGTATCATGTATAAAGCATTCTAATGGTGGAATACTATTTTTTATGGGGTAGTGAAAAGAGATTGAATCCTTTAGGGTTGGTGAAGAACTCAGGAAAGGTTTCTTTTAGCAAATGTGTTTTCTCTATAAAGCAAGGAAGGCATGAAACAATTTAGGGGAAATGAATGACACTAATACTAATTTTTATACTTTATTTTGAAGAACACAATACACAGGAAGTGCCTTTGTAAAAATGGACATTTGCCACGTGTAAAAGGATAACTCTAAAAGCATAAACAGTTCACAATTTTTTTTAGAACCAGTGCAAACTTACTGCATCGACAGAGCATTTCAAGTCTAGTGAATTGTTATTCATGCTTTATTTCGCTCTTGAAAGGAAGTTAACTATCTCTTTAAGATATTTTTTTCTGACGTACCATGTATAGTTTCTAGAGTAGTTAAAGTTTTTAACCTTACATTCAAACCTTTAGCAGCATTTTAAAAAGAAGGCAGGTTAGGTTTTAAATATTGGTATAAAAAGGAGCTACTTCTTTGCTGGAGTATATTGTAACCACAGATGAATAAGATTTTCAGAATTCTGGGCATGATGGTACGCCCAGAATCTGTAGTCCCAGTTACCTGGGAGACTGAGGCTGGGGATCACTTAGGTCCATGGGTTTGAGACAACCCTGGGCAATATAGCAAGATACCTAGGCGCTTAAAAATGGAAGGGGGAAAAAAAATACACATTTTTTTGTGTGAATTTTTTTTATCCCAGAAAGACTGAGGCAGTGTTTTGCAGTTAAAATTAGCATCCAAATCCCCTGGGATCTAAAAATAGCATAATCTAGCTTGGACAGGGCCCCTGATTCTGTATTACTAAAGTTTCCGGCCAGTCCTTGCTCTGCTGTGAGCAGATTCTGAGACAACAGTATGATTTCTGTTGCTCTTCCCTTGTGGTGTTAAAAATATGGTAGGGAGAGGTCTTGCTCAGCCGTTGACTCTAATATAAACTAAAGCTAAAAGCTGAACTTCAGAAGTAAAAAAAAAGATGCTTTTTTTTTTTTCTTTTAAAAGTCATTTCTGACCAATGGAGCCCAGAACTTTGCATTTATCGGCTGAGTCTCATACAAAGTAGAACCACCCTTATTTCAAGGAGTACAAATTGCTAAGTAAAATTGGGTAGATAGGACTGATTCTAGACTTCTATTTAGGAATTAGGCAACTTTAATTTTGAGAATTCACTATAGGATATAAGATACCTAACCCTGCATTACTGTATTAAAAATGAAGTAAAAGGGCAGCAACTAAAAATCCCAAGGGTATGACTTTATGTTCATAAGTTACACTACAAAATGAAATGAGTTAAATCATAATATAAAATCCAAAACTAGTACAAGGAAAAATATTAAGCAGTTTGAGATGTTCATATTTCATACAGTGCTACATACAAGTTAAGTACTTAAGTCTTCTTTAAAATAATGTATCTAAACTTATTGGCTTTGAAATTTTAGTGATGACCCTTTGTGGTGGGTAGGTGTTACATCAGCGTGGTAAGATTTCCAATATAAAAATAGCTGACGTCTACTTATAAAATTATAAAAAGTTACTGAAAAAATGTAATTTTATGATCAAATGTTAGCTCTTCAGATAAGTTGGTTAAGACTGAAATAGAAAAGCAAGGAAATACTACAAAAGTCAAAGTGGATCATAGACATCTCACAAGTCTTAAAAATGTAACGGACAGGCACAAAAAACTTGAAATTCATTTTTCATTTTATTCAAATCCCATTTCTTTATATGCAAGAGTAATTCCAAACTTTTCTGTTGGGGAAGTGTTAAATGCTAGTACCAAGTCTTACATTGCAAAAATAGGTGACTGAAACAGTGCAAAAAGTTCACTTTTGAAGATGGAAATTACATTTCTCTAAGTCTTAGTTAACCCTGAAATGTTGACTGGTACAGCAAGTTTTAGATTACACCTGGTGGAAAGAACCTCTGTGCTGTTAACTGTACCACCCAGAATATATTTTTCTTTCAGATTTCATTTGAATAACAAAGCTCACGCAACCACTGGCTTTTTAAATCACGCACTTAAGGCAAACTTCTGTTCCTAAGGGGTATCTTAAAGGCATAATAATATGTCAGTGAGGCAAGTGTGAGGTCATGATGATTCCCTTCAAACTACTGGCAACAGGTTAACAGACTGAAGTTTAAAGACTTGAGTCAATCTAAAAAACATTATTTACAAATGCACATATTTTACTCATAAGGATACAAATCTAAATATTACACAAGAATAAAACCATTTGCAGTGCAAGTTTATCCCACAGGTTTTTGCAAGTGACTGATAATGTGCCAGAACAGATTCAGGCCCAAAGACAGCATTTTAAAAGCTTGCTCCAATTATGTAAACTAGCAAACTGATTTAAATTCAGCTAAACTGGCTGATTGGCTCATTTTCCAATTTAAAGCTGCTGCTTATTAACATGATATTGGGAAGGAGGAAGTAATGATAATACAATCCATCATGTGCAATAATACATAATATAGGAAGATAAAATTTAAGTCAGAGGCAAGGCAATCGTCATCAGACTTGTAATTTTGAGGTTAATGACTACAACGAATTTAGTATTAGTCGTTTAATAGAGATCCCTTTTGGAACTGTATTGCAACATGCAATCTAAGAATTAATAAATACGTACTTAAAATATGGCTGTATATACACATACCTACACAGCCATACATATATACACACATAAAGAGTTGCTCTTATAATTGAGAGATTTCATTTGTTTGGGGGTTTAGACAAGCTTGTCATGCCCCAAACCTCATAGTTTCTAATACAACACACCAAGGATGAATGATTTCTCATTACCAAGCTCTACTACAAATACTGGGAAGTCAAACTTTTTAGTAAAGGCAGATAATACAAGTTGGAGATCTTCAACCTGGGTCATCTTTAAAGCATTTTTACATTGTGAGATAATTCAGTGTGAATTACATTTTGTTACATATTCCGAAATTTACTTCATTTCGGCTTTCCATCTATTAGGATCTCAAAAAAACCTTTAATGTTTCCACACTGAATCTGTTCCCCAGCTCTGTGACCAAAATTCTAGTGAATCTTATTTTTAAATGAGAGGTGCTCCAAAACACTTCCTGCACCATTCCACACTGATGCTTGGTGGAACATCGATTTTCTGCAACTTTCCAAGAATCTCAGAAGGTAGACTATTGTATGCAAGTCCATATTCATTGTCAAAAGCCTCTGGAAGACATTTTCAAAAACAGTTGTAATTTGTTATTAAAATAATCATACATTTTTAAATTGTAGGGTTAAAATATTTTAGATACTTAAACTGCATGCTTAAAGTAGAAGTTATTTAAGGGCTAGGGGAGTACTTACACATTTATGACAATTTTTAAAATCTCTAGTCAACACTTGATAACTTACCAATATCAATATTCTCTCTTCCAAGAGATACTAATGATAAGAAGAGGATTTCTCTGTATAAACTCCTATAAAATAAGAATTTTAAACAATGAACACAAAAGCATAAAGACACAGGCTAGTTACAAATGGTGAAAAAGACTGTTCTCTATTCTAGTTAGCAGTAATGTATCTACCATACATGATTTTAATACTGCACTACAGTTAGATGTCACCTTAGGGAAATCTGGGCAAAGGGTATAACAAACTACTATTTTTTAAACTTGGAAAATTTCTATTTAGAAGTTAAAGGGCATAAAGTTTCACATAAAAAAATAAGATTTAACATAATTTTTAACTACATGATTTAACTCCAATTTTTAATTAAAAACCACACAAGCCAAATCTTACCTCTTGCCACTTGACAAAAACCAAGAATTTCAAAGTTAGCCCCAAAAATTCTTGGACACAAGATGGAAAAAGTAGAGTAGCCTCTTTACTATTGAATGATAAAAAGGGAAATCACTTTTTATTATGTTTGTGAACTTAAAAATGTCACATATAAAATGTTAATTATGAGGGGAAAACTTCACTGATGTCTGAGAATACAGACAAAAGTAATGTGCCAATATTTCATGTGTAGCTTTCATTAGAAGTTTCAGCAGCCATACATAACATGTCATATCTAGTAGTCTTTTTCCTAACGTTAAATAACTGCTTAAAACTAGCTGCTCTTTAGATCGTGAATGTCAACTCTTCCTAAACTCATGATTACAAGGGGAGCCATAATCAATTACTGCCCTATCATTTGTGAGACTATCTTCAAAGATGCCATTAATGACTGAAAAAAAATCAAACAGGACTCTGAAGATACTGTAAAGTTCAGTAGAACTGGTTATGTCCCCTTTCCTCAAGCTTCCACTTCAAAATTCATACGCTGAGACTGGGATGAAACACCACCACACATTAGACAAAAAAGAGGTCTGGAAAACTTCATATTCTTTGTAAGCAACTGCCTTAACTGCTCCCTAAATTGTTTCTATTCCTAAACCTATATATTTTCCTTTCATCTTCTATTAGATGAGATTTATGTGACAGGACCTAAATAGTGTTTTTATATACATAAACTAGTATATATGTTAAACTCACAGGTTTCCAATGAACTGCAGCCATGTTTCCTAAAGGTTCAATGAATTTCATACATCAATGAATTACCTCTATTTCCTTACATACTTTTTCTATGTCTATGCTCAAGTATGAGTGTCTATATCTGTATAGCACACTTAAAACAAATGTTCTACAATGAATACGTTTCTTTTATAACAGATACTTTTAAAACTAATTTTTAAAAACCATGAAATTGAGTCGCAGCTGGGACTGGGGATTGTGGTTCAAGACCCACCTGGGGCAATACAGTGAGACCTAAAAAAAAAAAACAGCTGGGTGTGGTGGTGTGCGCCTGTAATCCCAGCTACCTGGGGAGCTGAGGCTGGGGATTGCTTGAGTCTGTGGTACCATGGGCAACAGGAGCCTGCAGTTCCACAGGCAAAAATAGCAAGACCTAGTCCCCCCCCAAAAAAACAAAAAAAACATGAAATTGTTTTGAGTGATAGCAAGTAAACATACTGATTATTACCTCTGTCTTTTCATGTCTGGCTTCATCTGCCGTGAAAGCAGGTAGATGGGTTTAACAACATCATTATGTTGAATGCTCTGTTTGATGGTTTCTACTAAAGTGCTTGTTGCTTCTTGTTCTTCTGACAGGAGAGACAATTTCTTTTCAGAATCTAATAATAAGAACACAGTAATTAGGTACATATTTACCCACTGTAAGTATAGTTTTTACCCCAGAGCTAAATATAGCATTTTTCTACTCAATTTTCTTTTCAATATTGCCTTCCCCTTACTGACAAAATTATGTAGCAATGTGACCAACTATAAAACATTCTTCCTGTTTTGTTGACAGGAGACAGTTATCTCTCTGCTAGTCCCCCCCCCCAAATTACAACCTCATGTTTAGGGACATGATAGTTTGTATACACCAGCTTCTTCTGATCATGAAATAAAACCCAACAGAAGCAGCCAGAGTCCCTGATGACAAAGACACTGCCTACTAGCCTGGAAGTGTCTACTTCATGACTTCATGAGAATAATCTTTACCTAGCTAAGCGCCTGTCATTTTCTATCAAATATAGAAGATTACAATCCTAACTGATATAAGGCAATGCTAGAAATCGTAATCATTTATAAAAAAGTCATAAATTACATAAAGTGTTTCAGTGGCAAACTGGAATTGAATCACATTAACATGAAAAGTATATAAAATTAACTTATGTGCCTGGCCTAGAAAACGGGAATATCTTAATACTGAATGTAATTCCAGCAGTTGGACAGTCTTATTTACACTCATTACTATGAGGTAGAAATATATATCCAATAGCTAGCTCACCTATCTCATTCTGAGCTACCATAAAGCAAGGTGTTTTCTTCCATACAACATAGCCTCTTAATAAAAGAAACTAGTAGTACTTCATTTGTGTTCAATGAAAGAAATGCCAAAGGTCTCCATGACAACAGTAAATGCTGGGTGCTCTGTAGTTTGATCCCAGCTCCTCTACTGGCTGAAAACAAAATGATGTTGAAAAACTACAAAGGGTGGCTTCTCACTCAGGTGCCATTCCTTGCTGCTTATAACCCTTGGCAAGAAGCCTCCCATAAACAAGCAGCCACACACTTTCAGTCAATGAGAAAACACCAAAACCTGGAACTCTTATTCCCCTCAAATGAACTTTTACTCAAAACAGCCTCCAAACAGCTAATAAAAATCAACCTCCACTTTACCTCCTCGGATTTATTTATGATTCACTTTAACTTGCATCTTCCAAACTGTAATCCTTCTGATATTCTCTAAGAAACTCATTTTTTACTAGAGACCTTGTTATATTTTAAAGTTGACAAAGCTAGATGGTCTTTCATGCTCTGTTGTGATTTTAGAGCCAAATCCAAATACAATATGCAAGTTCACGATTTCTCCTTTAAAACAAATCTGAAAATAATACCTTAATGGTGACCCAATTCACAAATCATTCAATTTGCTCATTTAATAAAAGTGTACAAATCAGTGGCTTTTTTAATATAACTGGTGCAAACATTAGCACTAATAATTTTAGAACATTTTTATCACCTCCAAAAGAAACCACCTACCTCTTAGTCACTCCAATCCTCAGCTTGAATCAACCACAATCCACTTTCTGTTTAGATTTGCCTTTTTTGAGTATTTCATGTAAATGAGATACTTTCTGTGCTCTTTCGTGATTAGCTTTTGTTTCCAAATGCACTCATTTTGTAGCAGGTGTCACTAATTATTTTTTATAGCCAAATTCATTGTATAGGTGTACCGTACTTACGTTACCATACTTTGTCCATCAGTTGATGGACACTAATGCTGTTTTCACCATTAAGCTACTAAGAAAAATGTTACTAAGAACAGCGTCCAAGTTTTGTGTGGACCTATTTTTTCATTTCTCTTAGGCACTCACGTAAGAGTGCCTCTATTGATATAACTGTTTTGAAGAACTGTGAACCTATTTTCCAAAGCAGTAGCATTATTTTGTATTTCAATCAATGGTATATCAGGGTTTCAACTTCCCTACATCCCTATATCCAATACTTTGCTATTACATTTTTATTAGTAACTAAAGTGATAGCTCTTTATGGTCTGGATGGTTTTGCCTATCTTTGATGTCAGTGTTACTGAGTATTTTTTCCTTTCCTTTTGTACATGTTCTTTGGAAAACTGTATATTCAGATCCTGCTATGGTCTGAATATAAGTTCAAGTTCAACATAAGAACTTGAAAACTTTATGCCTGATATAGTGGTACTAGGAAGGGGGGTGGGTGGCATTTGAATGGGTAAGTTGCTTATGAGGGTAGGAGTCTCGTAGTGGAATTAGTACCTGATAAAGAAAGCCACCAGCGAGGTTCCTCACCCCTTCCTCCAATGTGAGGAAATTATGAGAAGTCTGCAATATGGAAGAGGACACTTACTGATCGTGCCAGAAATCTGATCTTGGATGTCCAGTTTCCACTGCGAGAAACAAATTGCTGTTTAAAAGCTACCAAGTCTATAGTATTTTGTTAATAGGGGTCAAAATGGATTAAAACAGATCCTTTGCCAATTCTTCTACTGGCTTGCTTTTATTACTGAGTTGTAATAAGAGTTCTTTATATATACTGAGCTCAAATTCCTATTAAGGGGTATTTACAAATATATTTCCCCATTGTGTGGACTAACATTTCCCTTTGATGGTTTTGATTTTAAGTTCAATTTATCTACTTTTTTCTTTTGTTGCTTGTGCTTTTTAGTGGTCCAATATAAGACCTATCCAACACAATATCATGAAGATTTATTCCTATTATAATGTAGGGATTTTAAAACTAAAGTTTCATAGCTTTGCAATGCTTAGGAATAAAAAATAAAAAAATTATAGTATGGTGAAAGAAATGAAAAGATCTACACAAATGAGAAGAAATTCAGTGTATATCCATCAGGAGAGTTAAATCATTAGGAGGGCAGTAGTGCTCTCCAACAGTGTCCGCTGGAAATTGACTCCAGGATCCCAGCCTTCTCACCTCAGTCTCCACTATTTCCAAGACTGCTGTCAGGTTTAAACATCCACACAATTTGTTACTTTACAATAAACACATTTCCTTTACAGGGAATTTTAGAGCCCTATCTTTTGACTTTCCTCTCCCTTTGGGCACAATCTCCAAGCTGCTGCTGTAGAACTAGGGATCAGTGGTCCTTCTCTTGCCATACTTCTGCTTTTTGAATGGGTTGCTGGATGGGGGCAGCAGCCTGACTTTTGTCTCTGGTAGGGTAAAACCTCCGCTCTATGAGCAAGGTGAGAACAATTAGAGCTCTAGTATAGAGAGCTTGCTGACATTTGTAGGCTGGTTAGAGGAAGTAAGCCTCTACATCACCTGGAATTAGCCTATGTTATACTGAGTTGACTTGCTAGAATTCTACAATGTAGACAGAGTATAACACAATTTGCTTACTCATACACCTATTTGGGTTGCTTCTAATTTGAGTCTTTTATGTCTAAATCTATTTTACTTACTAAAATTCCTCCATGAGACATATAGAGGCTCTCCTGGTTCCTGATGAAGGTTGATGTTATCCCATAACAGTTGAATATACACAAGTTTGCTATCCTGGGAGAGAGATGACAGAGGAAGCTGAAAGAAAGCAAAGGGAAAGATTAGTAACCCAGCACAACAATTACCAGTAGACTCAGCAATGGTTAATTATACAGAATAGATAAGGACTTAAAATACTAAACAAAACTTGTAATTTCTATCTATACCTAGTGATAAACATTATTATTTTCTAAGGTGCAGCATTCTCATCCTGACTTCCAAGAATCAGAATGACAACTTGGTAACTGGCACAATGGTCACATGAAAAACTAACTGCCATTATTAAAAAAGTGCATTTCTACTACCTTATTCTACAACTTAAGGTAAAAGTCAAAATAGAGTTTGTTGTAAGATTTTACTGACACTGGTAAATCTTTGGAGCATGGGTATCTCTCAATAATCAACATGATGAAATTATGAGACAATATGGAAATAGTATGTACAACTCCAGGAGCAACCCCTAAATAAAGAAGACATAAGACGTTTCTGTACATTTTTCTCCTTGTGTGGAGATGTGGAATGTGGATGTGACAGCTTAAGGACAGAGTCAGTCATTATTGATCATTTGTAGAACTTCTGATATCATGGATCAAATGGTGGTCATACAGCTGAGCAAAAAGAAAAAAGAGAAAGAGAGAGAGACTCTCAGGTCCTTAACACTGGACCATCTATTTAAACTCTCAAATGAGAAATAACCTACATTTCCTTTAATCATACTGAATACTGTTACTTTAAGTTAAGCTTCTTTCTAACCAACCCCAATGTAGTGTAAGTAGAAAAGTTGGGACCCTACCTGTACACCTCCATTACAATGTTCTGATGTTAGGATAAGCCCTGGCAAATTACTAGGAAGGTCCAAACGTCTGAAATACCAAACAAGGTTCCAGAAAATGATTGGATGTTGATTGATGAAAGAGGATGTGTGAATCACCTGATCACCTTCATTTTCTAACAAAGATTCAAGTTCTTTACGAAGTACTAGGGGACTCAAGTAGGGCACAGAAACAGGGGGAGGATTGGGTCTTTTTCCTAAAGGATCCTTGAAAAAGAGAGAAAACAAACCAAAAAAAGAATGTTATCAATTGTTTTGTGATGACTACTTGTAAATGATATCATAATTCTCTTTCCTTTCCAAATCAGTTATTTCTTAGTCACTGCTACAATCAGTAGAACACACTACTGAATATCCAAAAAAGAAAAAACACTTTATCACAAATACCCTTCAATCAAATTATTACAATAGAAATCAATAATTAATTTTATTAACTTTATTAATTAAATTATTAACTTAATTAACTTATTACAATAGAAATTAATAATACATATAATAGAGTCTAACTGTAAAGACTTTCTCTATCAGCATGAGAGCAATGGGCTGTAAGATTTTACCGATTCAATGTTCTATAAGAAATATTTGCACTTTAAATATAAATACAAAGAATGTGTAACTTTTATCCTCCTCCTATAATTTTAAGTAGATGGAAGAGCATTTTGTGAGAAAATTCTTTGACTTTCTAAAGGTATATCTAATTTGTTTTTACATCAGATTGCAACAAAATTTAAAGTGCAATTTTATAAACCAAACAAAGTAAATGAATAGGAAAAAGATCAACCTAGACTTTACAAGTTGTTTGTCATAATTAGAATAAAATGCTCATGACCAGCTCATTAATGAGTACCCCTAACTGTCCAGATTGAATTCTCCAAATATTATTTGCTGTTAAGGGAACCAGGGCTTCTTAGAGAAATGGCTGATTCTAGTCAAGAGAAAGAAATCTGTACTATGAGCATGAAACATCTTGTTATACGAAACAATGAAAACTTTATAAAAAATTACAAAAAGGTTACTAGAGTTAGTCAAAGGGTGATCAAGACACCAGACTGTAGAGTTTTTGATTTGAACAAAGATGAGATAAATATAGATATCAGTGAAGATAACAACAATATATATCTTTAAATCAGTGAGTCATGATACCCTACTTGCCCAAATTAATTGATCAGTGAACACTGCTAGGAGCTCAACGTGTTATTCTGAAAATTGGTAAGTAAAGAAAAATTTTTAATGTTTTTCCTGCCTTTCAATAAAAACTGCATCTTTAGAAAACTTGATAGAAGACATGAAGTTTTTCTTTATAGATGCATTCTGTATAGTAGATGAGGAATGACTGGATTTAGTTTACTGAGTGCTTTGTATGAGGCTTTGAGATACTTATAAACATCATAGAGATAGATGAAGACTCCTACAGGAGAAACATACCGATGAAGCTGTCTTACAAAACAAAACAAAAAATTCTTAATCTCATCCAGCATCTAGAATGTTTAATTTGTTGTAACCAATATATAAATTGCAAGGAAAAGAATAAGCGCCTACAGACCAATGGCAATGTATTTTTAAAACAGTTCTCTTAGAGACACTGAAATATTTACAAATGAAATAAACATATCTGAAATATGGTTCAAAATAACCTAAAAAAGGAAAACTAAATGAGGGTACACACAAAAACAAATGGCTCTAAGTTGTAAATTACTGAAGGTAGATGATGATTCAGCAAAACATTATGCTCTGTTTAATTATGTACATATTTGAAATTTTAAAGTTTTTAGTCTTCTGAAAAAATTACTGTTTATAAATTTTCACGATTGAAATAAATCCATCATAAAGGAATTATTGCTGTTCCAATTAATACTTACATAAATATACAATATAATTAAAACATTACATACCAAAACTTCCTGCAGACTGTTAGGAAGACTAACTGTTGAAATGCCATGAAATGGTCGCTGAGAAAAGTCAATATTTTGCAGGGGTCCTCCAACACTATGACTTCGAGTCAAAGATACATTTCGTTTTGATAAACTATTAGGCACAGGTGAAATTTTCATAGTTTGGACATCTCCACTGGCTCTCTTCATGTCATCACTTTAAAAAATGAATAAATACAGGATTTGTGCTGTAAAACTACCTAAGACCTGTAGAGCTAGAGTATTTTCTAGAATGAATGGCATCTACTAAATATATAAGAAGAGTCAATACCAAATTATAAGGATTACATTTTCTTTAGGCATTTTTGTAATACTGATCAGAAAAAGAGTCTGGAGCGGATGACTGGTAAACGATGGGGAGAAGACATATGGTAGATAACAGGTGTTATTTTAAAAGATTAAATCGCCCATTCAAGTGCTTTAGTCAAACATTATTGAATTCTAATTAAATAAAATCATCTAGAAATATACTGAATGAAAGTAAGCATTATAGATTCAATGGCAAGTACTTAAACTCTACTAAGACACAAAACACCTAAAGAGAGAGACCAGATCTTACTTAGAATTTTAAATTTTAGTGCTTAGCATAACAGGATACATACAACAGACTCTCTATAAATGTTTGACTCATGAGTTAAGAAGAGTACATTTCATAAAGTAAAGAGTACATTTCATAGTAAAAGGAATAATTCCCTGGAAACTGGCAATGACAACACTACAAGGGGAAATCCTTTCACTAAGTTGCCAAGTTCAACTTGTAAAACACCACTGTAAGACATTAAACAATTTCAAAAGTGGTTTGTCATCAGATTCACTTGCCAGATAGTTAAGTAATATTTGGTAGTCAGGTTGTCTTTAAAAATGTAATTTTGATCAGGATATCCAATTTTTTATAAAGAAGTGTTTGTCCCCTAAGGTACCTTGATTCAGCTGCAGAACTTGTTTCTTCAGTTATGGTCTGGTTAAATTTTGAGACATCCATAAAATTAATCAAGTCAGGTTCTGCTGAACTGGATACAGGTTTGTGCTCCAAGGATTCATTTGCCAATGGAATGCTGCCACTTTGTAAACTGTCACCAGAGGTGCTCGGTTTCAGGAAAAAGCTAAATATGGAATAGTCCCAAAAAAGTTTCTTAAAATCTTAAAGGCCTTTCTATATTCCATTATATTCAGAACTACTTTATGGTAAAGCAGTCACTAATGAATCATACAATCCAGAAGTTAAACACTCTTATTTCAGACACATAGACATTCCTACTCTCTCTCTTTCTCCCCACCCTACTCCCAAACTTTTCAAACAAAGAGGCCTAGAGAAGGTTACAGTTCACAATAAGAGCCTTTCAATTCCTGAGAGCCACTCAACAGTACCTTTTTTTTTTTTTTTGAGACTAGGTCTCGTTATTTTTGCCCACGGAAACACAGACTCACGTTGCCCGGAGTACCACGAACTCAAGCAATCCCCAGCCTCAGCTTCCCAGGTAGCTGGGATTACAAGGGCGCGCCATCATGCCCCAGCTATTTTTTGGGACTAGGTCTCCCTGTATTGCCCTGAGCGGGACTTGAACCACAATCCCTGGCCCCAGCCACTTCACAGGCTGAAGCTTATAGGCATGAGCCACCATGACCGGCTCAACAGTACTTTTTGATTATAATACCCCCACCCCTTCTGTTTTGTTTCTAGTCAACTCTTCTCCTTTCTATTCATTCAGTATTTATTTTCATCTTTTCTCTCTCTTCTTTTCTGGGGTGGAGATGGGGTAAGGGTTGAGCCTTGCAAGGGACTACAAGGGAACTTTCTGAGATAGTAGTAATGTTCTTTATTTTTTTTGTGATATTCTGTATTATGATAAAAGTTTGTTTTGCACAAATGCATGCATTTATTCCTCAAATGGCACATTTAAGATATGCATTTTATTTTATATAATTTTATCTCAAAAGAAAAATACATCAAGTATTGATGGCAAGTTAATGTTATACACTAACCTAGAAGTCTTGAGGAAGACTTGTATTAAAGGCTCTATCTAATTTTAAAATGAATAAAAACATAAGACGTAATGGTTGATGGGGGAAGTGATAAGTTATAAAGAAAGTTTAAAGCAAGTAAATATTGGCCGGGCATGATGGCTTGTGCCTGTAAGCTTCAGCCTATGAAGCGGCCGGGGCTAGGGATCATGGTTCAAGTCCCACCTGGGGCCTGTAGCAAGACCTAGTTCCAAAAAACTAGCTGGGCATGGTGGCACGTGCCTGTAATCCCAGCTACCTGGGAAGCTGAGGCTGGGGATTGCTTGAGTCTGTGGTACCACAGGCAATGAGAGCCTGCAGTTCCATAGGCAAAAATAGCGAGACCTAGTCTTAAAAAAAAAATATATATATATATATATATAATTTTAAATGTATTAGAATGCAAAAATTAGAAAAGTAACAACACCAGATGCTGGTAAGAATGTACAGAAATGAGATATCTTGGGCACTACTAGTGGGAGTGCAGCTATCTGCAATGCAATCTTCCAATATTTATTGAAATCATATTATATATAAATGACCCAGTGATCTCATTATTGACATTTTGCTGAAACTATTTGATAAATCCAGAAGGCAATAAGTATTTTGCAGTGTATTACATCATGGCAATTATATTTATAGTAATAGTGAACTAGAAGCACCGGAGATACCTAACACAGACAATATGTAAGTAAAACGACGTTTTAACTTCCTTCAGGAAAAAAGGAATTGGATATATATATAAAAAAACTCAGGATTTAAACTGTCTATTGAAAAGAAATTAACTGAGATATGCAGCATTGTTTTAATCATACAAGTTAAAAATACATAATCATACTAAACTATATATTTTATAATGATATATGTTCAAAGGTGTATTGCAACCTGAAAAGTTAGTATCTTTGCTCAATAAGGGAATAAGAGTGGGAATGGAAGACAGAAAATGAAAGAAGGCCCATGTCAAAACAAAATGACAGCCTAAGAAATTAGAGTATGATTAGATTCAGCTTCATACCTGAAGCCACAAGGTAAAATAGAAACACCTCTATGACTTGGGGTTTTTAAAAAGCACTAAAGGTAGGTAACATAAAGTATATTTCCTCCATAAAATTAAAACATTATTAAGTATATAGTTGTTGATAAGTTTATGCAAACTGTGAAACAAAACAGAATGAAAGCAAGTTCTTGAGTAATGTTATTTCATTCAACATTAGCTGAGATTTTTCTTCTCAACAGTTGTGACTAAATGACTGAACAAAAAGACACTATTCTGGGACTTTCAATAATTACTTTGTGATGATACCATCACCAAATTCACAATTATTGAAGGACTGATTATTGATCAGTTAGTCTCTTTTCAACTGTGCAGAATTTGGTCATTTCACTGTCTAAAAACATAAAAGAGCAAAAAGTTATGAGAAGAGCTGAACCCCTGCCTCTCACCTTACCTCTTTCCCCTTGCATCTAGAATTATAGTTGCTGAGGCAGAAAGTTTAAAATGACTGAGATTCTTGACTTTTTTATAAAGGTTAGACTCAACAGCTAACTACCATTTATAATCATATTAAGTAAAATGGAAAAGCAGTTTCCTACATTTCAAGTTTTTTCTGCCTATTTTCAGAAAATGAGAAGAGAAAGGAAAGGGACACCTGGAACAAACCATCATTATTTCACTCTTTCCAGGAGTCTTGACTTACCTCTTAAGCAAGAGTTTATAATACTAACCTTGCAGATCCTCGCAAGTCTTTAAATTCTATATTGAGAAGAGGCAAGAAGTTGGTTTTACAAAATGGACAGGTTGTATTCAAATTTGAATCATCTGCCATCCATCCAGCCATAATTTCTTCATCATAAACTAAAGCGTCACAAGCTCTGCACTGCGAACAACTTGACATCAAAACCTAAGGACAGAGAAGTGCACACACTGAGAACCCCTACAGTGAAAATTAATCTTAGAAATAAAAAAAAAAAGTAATCTTAATAGGTCATTCCCTGAGAAAGAAGTACAATTTCATTTATTCTTTTGATCAAATTTAAAATTAACAATTCAATTACTTTAAGGGAAAACCTATCAGTTTACTAATGTTTAGGCTACATGTCAAGCAAATTCAACAAAATAACTTTTTTCATTCTGTCCACAAGAAAGGGTACTATAGAATTTGTTAAATGGTGTTCTGAAATAAAAAAATATATATACAATCACTTTATCATATGCAGAATACAACTTTTACCTCCATTGCACAATTCTGATAGATGCTAGACATGCTGGTATTTTGAGAAGAACATTGGTCTGATTTTTCAAACTCTTGTCCTTTCATAACTCTTGGAAACAGAGCTTCACCTAGAGAAAAGTAAAAAGCATAAGACATTATGTATGTCAATATCCTTATCCTTTGGAAACACACAGTACGTGAGAGGCAGTATGAAGTCTGCAGTTTGTTTTCAAATGGTTCAGTATAAACATATGTGTATGGACATAGAGATAAATGTAACACAAGTTAATTGAGTCTAGGTGGCTTGTTCACATGATTCTTTCAACAACTCAGAACCATTTGAAATTTTTTATAATATGAATTTGAAGAAAATGAATAGAATTACAATTTTAAAGAATGAGTCCAGGGATTCTCTAAACCCTGGAATACATCTGATTCACTGATCAAAAAACAGTCTTAAATGACCCATCTCTCAAATTAAGTGTTGAGAGTTTTAGCCTAGGCTTTGGATATTTGTTCGTATTTTAAAACAAATTTCCCAGAGATAATGAAATGCATTAAGTTTGAGAAATAATGATATCACACACAAATACACACAACTATATATAAACTCTGTAGGTGACTACAGAATTTTTGTACATCTTATAAAAGCGACAACAAAATGTGGCTATATTAAAAACCTAACAGATTATCTCAACAAATAGACCTTATTGAGTGTGTGGTAGTGGACAGAAAAGTTTGGGCAAATTCTTCCTCCCAAGCCATACCTGTTGAATAAGGCAGTTTTCCTACATCTCCACTGCTGCTGCTACTGCCAAGGCTTGTGTTGCTCTGGGTAAGTTCACTGGGTACCAACCCTGAGACACTTGTGTTGGCGGATATAGTTTCCCCCAAAATATGGTCCTCAAGGCCAGCTGGAAAGCTGTAATCTCTACCAGTTTCCTCCTTTAAATAAAAAGAATTAAACCACACATACATAAATAGCATCTTGACAAACAGAAAAGTCACTCTACCTTTTATGTATTAAATTCTTTTCATCTTGAAATAAATCATCATCCCCAAACTTTTCAAGATCATGAACTACTCTGGCTATTATTTGGAATCTCTTTTCTATAGTCTAAGACATTCAAACAATGACCTAATTTTTTTTGACATTAAAAAATACCTATTTTACTAATTATATAGTACATAAACAATTAGGTGAGCTTATAAGACTGACCAGATACATAAATTGATACAAATGTCCATCTAAATTTCCCGCATTCCCTTTTAAGAATATTTACTTAAAAATTATTTAAAACACAATTTCTCATTTATCATTTTGGAAGTCCTATTTTGTAAGGACTATGCATTTGCCTGAAGACAATAAGCAGTCACATTATGAGTGATTATTCTGGAACTCCAGGCTAGATAAATTCAATTTCTTCTATATTTCTGAGAGAATGTTTTTATTATTTCTACAGTGTCTACTGGACCCTAATATATCAGCCAATCTGGTGCTTTCTTTTAGAATGCTGTGAAACTGAAGAAGAGTGAGATGATAGCCCAATGTTTTTGACGCCCTGGGTTTGGGACTGATGCGTCTGTCTGGAAACGCTATTACTGGAGGATGGTGGTTTAACTACCTGTATAACCCTGCTGGGAGACCCCATCTTGCTGCCCATTGTGACCCCCCAAGTCTATGACTTAATATTTTGGGACTATGTTATGTCCTGATGTTTATTAGGAGTGTAGGATTTCTTTCAATATTCAATATCACAAAATGATGGGACTCTAGGAGGTCACTATCACCAACAGAATCAAGAATCCCAGCACAAGTATAGTCAAGAGTCTGAAACCCCTACTTTGCTTGTGAGACTGTGATCATGGTCCTCAATTACTTAATGAGATGTGTGACACTGCAGAAATTGCTTTTCTAACTTTTCACTGAATCATCTGAAAAATATGAACAATGTAAGTCCTTAAAATAAGGTTGTTCACCACCTGCGGAGGTCTGCCCCAGTAGGGAATGCCTCCACCACCAGCGCCTAGAAGTTGGACTCCCAAACCCAGATATCATAACTGTATGGCACAGAACCAGTCATGGGTGACAGACACCAGAAAGGATCCTGGAGAAGCGCACTACATCTGCCCTACAACAATCTCCTGACATGCTTGGCCTATCTGCCTCAGCCTCAGCTACTCCTGGAGATCTGAACAGCCTCATCTGTTGCTGTCCAGGAGTACAAGTCTGCACCCAGGAAAAATGGACACAGTTTTCCCATTTAAAAAAAAAAAAAAAAAAGACCCATGGGCCAAACATGGACCAACAGTTTACAGCGAGAGGAGCTGGAGTGACCAGAAGGGAGAACCGGGAAAAGGGGATTGAGATGGGAAATTAGGGGTAAAATACAATCATACAAACATGACCAAACTGTATGATAATTATAAAGTAAAAAAATTTTTTTAATTTATAAATAAATAAACAGCCTGTTCAGATTCTAGTCCCTAATCATCTTGAATTGGACTAGAGCTTAAATTTTTTAATATCTGTTATAACTTTCCAACTACATTCATAGTTTTTCTTCCAATCATTTTGGTTTGAATTGATTGAAAAAAAATTTTTTCTGAAACCATGTATGCTTGAAAGGGAGAATTTGGTATTAACTTCCTTTGTCTTAGCTATAATATTTAAGATGTCTTTCAAGTCATGTGGATAAATCAACAGTTATGCTGAGTGTCTCCCATGTATACAGGAGATATATATATTATCATTAAAATCATTTCCCCTGCCCCCGGCCCCTATTTTTTTTTTTTT
>PVHY01020218.1:0-25977 GCA_004024945.1 Uropsilus gracilis | reverse complement strand
ATAAGGAAAAAATAGAAAACTTGAACAAACCAATAAGCAAGGAAATTGAAACAGTAACCAAAATGCTTCCAAAAATCAAAAGTCCAGGATCAGTTGATTTTCTAAGGGAGTTCAACCAGAGTCTCAAAGATGAGGTAATACCTCTTCTGCTCAAATGCTTTCCAAAAAGTGAGAAAGAAGGAATGCTACCAAATACATTTTATGAGGCCAACATTGCACTAGTACTGAAACCAAAATATAAATAAATAAAAAGACTACATTAAAAAAAAGTTAACTACAGGCTTATTTCCCCTAATAAACATGGATGCTACAATCCTCAATCAAGCCGGGCACGGAGGCTCGTGCCTGTAAGCTTCAGCCTATGAAGCAGCTGGGGCTAGGGTTCGCGGTTCGAGTCCCGCTCGGGGCAACACAGCGAGACCTAGTTCCAAAAAAATAGCTGGGCGTGGTGGCACGCGCCTGTAATCCCAGCTACCTAGGAAGCTGAGGCTGGGGAGTGCTTGAGTCTGTGGTACCCCGGGCAACGTGAGCCTGCAGTTTCACGGGCAAAAATAGCGAGACCTCGTCTCAAAATAAATAAATAAATAAACAAACAAATAAATTAAACAGTCTCAATAAAATCTTAGTAGACAAAATCCAAAAATACATCAAAAAACTATACACCATGACCAAATAGGATTTATTCCAGAGACACAAGGATGGTTCAACGTCTAAAACTCAGTCAATATAATTCAGCACATGAACAAAAAGAAAGATAAAAAGCATATGAGTCTATCAATAGATGCCAAGAAAGTATCTGATGAAGCTCAACATCTATTTATAATGAAAAGCCTTGAAAAACTTGGGGCAAAAAGAGCAAATCTCGAACATGACAAAAGCCATATGTGGCAAACCCACAGTTAACATCATTCTCAATGGAGAAAAACTAACAGCCTCTCCACTAAGATACAGTGCAAGACAAGGATGTCCACTGTTATTCAACATAGTACTGGAAAGTCCTAGCTAGAGCAATTAAGCAAGAGAAGGACATGAAAGGAATCCTAGTTACAAAAGAAAAAGTAAAGCTAGCCGGGCATGGTGGCGCATGCTGTAGACGGCTGCCTAGAAGCCGAGACCCAGGCCAGGGATCAAAGTTCGAGTCCTGCCAGGGGCATTATCAAGACCTAATCCCAAAAAAATAGCTGGGTGTGGTGGCGCGCGCCTGTAATCCCAGCTACCTGGGAAGCTGAGGCTGGAGAGTGCTTGAGTCTGTGGTACCCCGGGCAACATGAACCTGCAGTTCCACAAGCAAAAATAGCGATACCTAGTCTCAAAAAAAGAAAGAAAAAGTAGAGCTATCATTATTTGCAGATGATGTACTCTAAAAAAAAAAAATCCATGGAAAATTTAGTTGAAACAATAAACTAGTTCAGTAAAGTAGCAAGTTGCTCTCTTGTATGCAAACAACCATTCTGAAGAGGAAGGAATCCAGAAAACCATCTGATTTACAATTTCACTCAAAAATTAAATACTTAGGAATAAACCTAACAAGGGAAGTGAAGGAGGTATACAAGGAAAATTATAAAACATTTTTTTAAAAAATAGAAAACACAAAGAAATAGATAATCCCTCTTCATGGAATGAAAGAAACATTATCAAAATGGTCACTCCACCCAAAGCAATTTACAGATTCAATGCAATTCCAATAAAAAACTTGTGATATTCTTCAAAGAACTGGGACAAATATTACTGAAATTCTTATGGAATCACAAAAACCCTGAATAACCAAAGCTCTCCTAACTGGGGGAAAAACATGTGGTATTGCAGTTCTAGACTTTCAACTATACTACAAAGCCACAATAAACAGCATGATACTGGGACAAAAAACAGACACAGAGACCAATTGAATAGAATCAAAAGACTGGAAATAAAGCCACATGTATGTGGTCAATTAATCTATAACCATAAAGAATATACACTGGAACAAGGAAAGTCTCTTCAACAAATGGGGCTGGAAAAATTGTGCTAACATATACCAAAGAATAAAACTTAGGCCACTATCTCACATCGTGCACAAAAATCAACTCAAAATGGATAAAAGACTTAAATGTAAGACTTGAAGCCATAAAATATATAGAAGAAAATAAACAAAATACTCTATGACATAAACTTCAGAAATACCTTTGAGAACTCACATCTAAGAAGTAAGGAGAGCAAAGGAGAATATAAACAACTGGGATTATATCAAACTAAAAAAATTTCTGTAGAGCAGATAAGGCAATAACCAAAGTGAAAAGACACACCCCACTGAATGAAAGAAAACATTTGCATCTGATAAGGGGCTGATACTGAATATCTACAAAGAGCTAACACAACTCAACAAAAACAAATCGAAGACCTAATCGAAAAATGGGCAAAAGAGCTAAATAAATACTCAAAAAAAGAAATTCAAATTGCCAACAGGCATATGAAAAATATTTCATCATCACTTGTTATCAGGGAAATGTAAGTCAAAACCACAATGAGATACCACCTCACACAGGTGAGAATGACCTATATTAGAGAGAGAGCAAGAACATAGAGAAAAAGGAACCTTCTTACAATAATGGTAGAGATGTAAACTAGTCCAACCACTATGGAAAGCTGTGTGAAGATTCCTCAAAACACTAGAAATGATAACAAAAATTGATATTTACACAGTGGAATACTATTCAGTGATAAAAAAAAACAAATTCATGTCATTTATGGCAACAAGAATAGAGATAGATGGGATTGTGCTAGCTGAAATTAGTCAGAAAGAAAAAAAATAAGTACCAGGTAGTCTCACCTATTGATGGGATATAGAGAAACCAAACAAAAGAATAATAAAAAAAAATTAAAACTTGCAAGCTAACAGCACAACTGAAGCATGTAGCAAGAGAGCAGGAGAAAAGGGGGAGGGCAAAAT
Organism: Uropsilus gracilis; assembly: GCA_004024945.1. Lineage (NCBI taxonomy): Eukaryota > Metazoa > Chordata > Mammalia > Eulipotyphla > Talpidae > Uropsilus > Uropsilus gracilis. The sequence continues at coordinate 23,051 of PVHY01020218.1, read as the reverse complement.
CAGGGAAGAAAAGAACAGAAGGGATCATGGTGATGGTTCACAGGTGATATGGTAGTGGGAAAACTAAGGGGTATACAACAATGTAAGAAAAAATATATATAATCAATAAATTTTTTAAAAAATTTAAAATACTGCCGGGCACAATGGCTCATGCCTGTAAGCTTCAGCCTATGAAGCGGCCGGGGCTAGGGATCGCTGTTCGAGTCCCACCTGGGGCCGTAACGAGACCTAGTTCCAAAAAAATAGCTGGGCGTGGTGGCACGCGCCTGTCATCCCAGCTACCTGGGAAGCTGAGGCTGGGGATTGCTTGAGTCTGTGGTACCCCGGGTAATGAGAGCCTGCAGTTCCACCGGCAAAAATAGTGAGACCTAGTCTCAAAAAAAAAAAAAAAATTTAAAATACTAAAATGTTTTTAGTAAACCTGGCATACAACACAGGTATTCCACTCCTAGAAATCAACCCAAAGAACACAAAAATACTAATTTGAAAGGAAACCTGCAACCCTATGTTTATTGCAGCACTATTTACAATAATCAAGATATAGAAACAACCAAACCAGATAAATGGACCAGATGTGGTGTATATATATATATATATATATATACACACACACACACACACACACATATATGTGTGTGTGTGTATGCTGTGGAATACTATTCAGCAACCAAAAATGATAAGCTCATGCCATTTATGGCAATATGGATGGAGCTAGAAGGATTAATACACAAGAAAAAAGACAAATATTGGATGGCATAGTCAATATTTTCAATTGTGCCCTACCCACTCTTCTCTGAGGTAACCACTTTCTTATCAGATCCTACCCCCAGCTTATGGGGGGGGTGGTATGGTCACATAGATATTCTCAAGTTTCCACAGCCAGGTGTTTGCTCAAGGAAAGGCAAAGAACTTCCAGGGGAAATTACCTTTCTCCCTGCCTTCCTCCTTCCTTTCCAGGTTATGATGGGATGGAATGGCACAGAACAAACAAAAGATCAGACACAGACAAACCTTGAAAACTGAGCAGACCTATGAAGCATTCAGGAGGAGAAAGGGAGAAGAAAGAGGTAGGGAGGACTGAAAAGTGGGAATCAAAGATAGAAGAGCAGAAGGGACTATGGTGGTGGATTATGGATACCTTTGGTGGTGAACCACAGTGACCATACCTGAGGGGAGAAAAACTGAAATTGGGTAACAAAATAGACAAAGCAGAGAACTTAACTAAACTTACAAACAGGAGCTGCTGGCCCTTTAAACACAGCCACTCATCCAATTTGTCCCAGCCTGCAGGAGCAGTAACAAAACTACACTAAACTTAAGGGAAGGCAAGAACAGATTTACTCATTAAAAGGACAAAACAGACAAGAATCACTGAGAATACAATGGACTCCCTTTGATTATCTTACCAACCAGTTCAGCCTCTAGTCCAATGGTTCCTTTAGCCACATGTGTCCACAAAACGGCAGCTGTCCCACCTTTAAGCCAGATGAAGAAGCCAAGATGGCATCGTTGATCCTCATCCAAACTGAGATGGCATCATCAATCCTCCTCCAAAAGTCACAGCTCTGGCATTCTTTCAGCTTCAGATCTAAAGTGGCCTGAAACCAGCACAACCCACTTGATACAGCAGCAGGAACTACTTCAGATGTATCACAATGAAAGCAGCAACACTTCAAATTCTCTTCAGGTCTCCAGAAAATTCCCAAACTTCATGGTTTCAAAGTTAAAGCAAGTTTGCAAGTACCACATTTCCAAGTCAGTTCACACAGGTCACAAGTTTTTCCAACATGCTTTCCCAGGCTACTCACCGGCCCAGGCTGAGGAGGGAAGCCCTCAGCAGAGCATTGAAAGAAGCCATGCTTTGGGCTTCAATCCCCAGTCCAAGCCAGTGAGGAGCCCAGGGAAGCATGTTGGAGAAACTTGTGACCTGTGTGAACTGACTTGGAAATTTGGTACTTGGAAACTTGCTTTAACTTAGAAACTGTGAAGCTTGGGAATTGTCTGAAGACCTGAAGAGAACTTGAAGTGTTGCTGCTCTCATTGTGAGACATCTGTAGTGGTTGCTGCTGTTGTTTCGAGTGAGTCTTGGTGGTCTGGGCTGAAAGAATTCCAGAGCTATGCCTTTTGGAGGAGGAGTGACTACACCATCTCAGTGTCTTCATTGGATTTGAATCTCCCGCTTTTGAAAGAGGATTGACGACACCATCTTGGCTTCTTTGCCTTGAAGTGAATAGCTGTGCCTTTGGAAGAGGTTCAATGGTGCCATCTTAGTTTCTTCATCTGACGTGAATGTGGGACAGCTGTCATTTTGCAGACACGTGTGGCTGAAGGACCTATGTGCAGTTTTTTGAACTAGAGGCTGAACTGGTTGGTAAGATAATTCAAGGGAGTCCATTGTACACTCAGTAACTTTTGTCTAGTTCACCCCCTTAGTGAACTAACTCTTGTTTTTGTCTCCTCTTAAGATTAGTGTGGTCTCGCTACTGCTCACCCAGACTGGGATAAACCTGATGAGTGACTAGGTTTAAAAGGCCAGCAGCTCCTGTTTGTAAGTTTAGCTAAGTTCTCTGCTTTGCCTGTTTTGTTACCTGATTTCAGACAGAGATGTGTTCTGAGAAATGGGTCCATGGGCCATGCCATCACTGTGCTAGGTTATGCTTACACATACCTGACTTTGGGGCCTCTGTCATGTCCACAGTCCATCCTGACAGAACATCTTTAAGCAATGTGGGACTACATGTAAACTCTCCTCAGAACAAATTGCAAAAAAAACAGGTAACATGGTTACCTGTGGGTTAGAAGCTGAGTGACCGGTTATACACAATTGAGGAGACCTAGGGACCTCAAACATAAGGGATACACCCTGAAATGTGTCCTGCCATCTGCCATATAAAGACAAAGGAAGCAAACCCTTAGTGCGAAAGATCTTTCAAAGAATTAGTATGGGTAGAGAGAAAAGAAAAGATATATTCCTAATAAAATTCTGAAATTACCCATGCCCTCATGCCTAGCCAGCAGGCATGGCCCAAAGCGGGACCACTGAGGCCTGGAAGCTTGTCATGACCCTAGAGCACCTTCTAACAAGGAATGTAAGAAAGGGGCTCAGAAGCAAGCCCCAAAGAGTTGGGAGAGGAGGCGATCTTACCACGTAAGATGACAGCTGCCATCATCAGCCTCCCCACATGTCTCTCACCCACATGTCTCTTCCACATATCGCTACACATCTTTCTCCTCCATGCATCTCTTTCAAAATCCTCCCAAGTTCCTGGGTATCAGTGAGAGCCAGAAGAGCAAGAACCCCCAAGCTCACCTGCTTTCTGTGTTTTATCTGGCTGCTCAGCTCCACCCCTGGGTACCAGGTGGCTATAGGTAAGTGGAGTAGGGGGCATGTGAGGAAGGAGGGCCTTTTGTAATTTAGAATCATATGCAAGGATATTTGTTATCTATCAAAAATCAAAAACAAGTTAAAATTCATTAAGTACTCTCTCGCTCACTCTCTCTCTCTTTCATATGTGTGTGTTTCATGCAGATCTATCTTGACAATAGAGCCCTGGCCCAGAGTCAGGGCAACACTTCCGCAACACTTCCGCCAATGATGAGGGAGCCTCAGGCTAAGCCTGCATGCACAATATGGGGGTTCCACCTGTCTCGAAGCATGTTGAGGGTCAGAACTGGATGAGACAGATGATGTACCATGAAACAAGTATTTCAGAAACCTTAATTCTCATCCTTTCTCTGTTTTCTCATCTGAATGAGAAGTGGACATCCTGTCATTACACTTCTCTAAATACTGAAGGATAAAAGGGATGGCATGGCCTCAATCTGATTGTCTTTGATGAACACAAAAACCTGGAAAGGAAGGAGGAAGGCAGGCAGAGGCAATTCTCCCTGGAGGTTCCCTGCCTTTCCCTGTGCAAACACCCAGGGTGTGGAAATTTGAGACTACCCTTGTGGCCTTGGCTGCACACACACACACACACACACACACACACACACACACACTGGTTATGGGGATGGGAGGAGGGGCAGGGTCTGATAAGAGAGTGACTTTAGGGAAGATCTGAGCAGGAGTCTCCCCTCCAGGTGCTGCACTTCCCGGTGCTCTAGCATCCCCTCAGCACCTGGGAACCTGCCATATGTGAACAGAAAGCAGGAGGTCAGTATTTGTTCTGTGAAATTTTTGTTTCATTTATATATTAAAATGCTTGCAGGTTGTAATAAAAATTAATCTCTTACTATGAGCTGCTGCTGCAACAGAGATCCACTGTACTAGAAAATGGTGCTATGAGCTTTATCATAGAAAAGTGAAGCCCTTGATTGTGACAGAATCCTGAACAGAGGGACATGGCGGGCGGGGGGGGCTGTCTGGGCAGTCTGGAAGCAGTCCATTGAAGTGGGCAGTAAGGGAGGTAGTGAGAGATGACCTGGGATAGAATCCCAGGGCTGGGGAGCCAAGGACCAGGGGCCAGGGAGCCTGGGGAGACCCCTAGCAAGCCATGAACCTGACTCTCCTGCACCAGGCTTGACCCCTCTATTGTCCCCTCTGTGTGACTCATTCCTTCTTAGGGTTTCAGAAAGTCTGAAAATGTCCCATGTCAGCCATGCCTGGTAAGGGTTTGTCTACACTTAATTCAGTGTTAAAGGGCCAGTGTCCCCTGACACTCCACAGTGGTGGCTGGGGAGTTAAAAGCCCTGAACCTTTGCTCCTGCCCTAAACCTTGGAGACGGTGTTTCAACAAACAGGGTCAGAGCCTTTGTCACACTTCGCAGAGCCCATACATACCATGGACACACAGACACCCTCCATATGCAAACACAGAACACACACACCCTTCACACACATACAAGCACCGCACGCGAAAGGGTGGAACAGGGTGGTGAGAAGCAATGCAGGGTGGGTGAGACTGAGTGGAGCAGGGAGGCGTCCACTACCAATACCAAATCCTGTGCCATCTTGGCTTCTAGGAATCCGTGAGTGGCCCACCCTTACCCTGAGAATGCACTCTGGGCCTCTGAAGAGATGGGAAAACCAGTCCCTGGCTGCAAAGGAGTGAAGATGATAAAGACCGCTCTGGCCTGAGTAGACAAGCTTGAGAACTGGACAATCCTGGGTTCAAATCCCTGATGGACCACATAGAAAATGTTATGCCAATTTCTTGGTCGGCCCATGCCTGGCTGCCCTTACTTGCAAATCATCTTGATGGCAATTTCTTATGATGTCTATGGGAAAAGATATCCCTCCTGATAATACCATCTAGAATCTACTCCAAATGCCTCTTGAGGTTTGCTACCCAGATAAAATAAAAGGGGTATTTGAGGGCCCATTAACCAGTATCAATCAAAGCCGGGCATGGTGGCTCATGCTTGTAAGCTTCAGCCTATGAAGCGGCAGGGGCTAGGGATCGCGGTTCGAGTCCCGCCTGGGGCCCATAGCGAGACCTAGTTCCAAAAAAATAGCTGGGCGTGGTGGTGCGTGCCTGTAATCCCAGCTGCCTGGGAAGCTGAGGCTGGGGATTGCTTGAGTCTGTGGTACCCTAGGCAACGAGAGCCTGCGGTTCCATGGGCAAAAATAGCAAGACCCAGTTTCAAAAAAAAAAAAAAAAACCAGTATCAATCAGCTTTCAGCAAAGAAGTCTCTAGGAACAGCCTAGAGGAGGTCAGACTATTCTCCCTAGTGCTCCCACTTCCCAGCCTCCCCCTACCCCCCTTGCTCTGATTCCAGGAAGATGTCTCCAGACCATCCTTTTCCCACCCTCTAAACGAGCAAGGTGAACACATAGCAAGGTAAGTGGGCAAAGCCAACTGAAGCTTTATTTTCAACAAAACACTTAACAATTGACTTTTAGTTGGGGGCATGGGCAAGAGGGGTTACCCCAGGTGCTAGACAGCCCAAGGGTAGGCCAACAGGTCTCCTGTTCCCAGAGTTCCCTTCCCCACAGCTCTGGGATGGCACAGGGAGGCTGGGAGGGCCTGTGGTGTTCACTTGGGCAGGAAATCAGACGACTCAGACACCAGTTTGCCATCACGGGTCTCGATCTTCTTCACCACAACGGCCCTGGAGGAGCTGGAACGGCTGGCAGAGTGGAAGTTCCCCCCAGAGCCAAAGCTGCTGGACTGTAAGGAGCTGAGGTTGAGGCCAGGGCTCATGAGGCCACCAATGGCCGAGCTCATCCCACCTGGTCAAGACAGAAGCAGTCACTTGAGCAATGGAACCCATGCACACATCAGGCCCCACTCTCCCAACCACCCCCTACAGGGCAGTGTCCTGGTTCAAGACTCCAGGGTTGTCAAAGAAATCTAGGAGCAGGGTGGCACAAAACTTCATTATCAGCAGCGTGATCTTGGGCCAGACACTTAACTGGTCACCAGTCTCCTCAGCTACACACGAGGGAAATGAATAGGAGCTACGCAACAGAGATTCTGCCCACCTGCCCAGCACCACAGGCAGGACACTCACCTGAGTAGCTGGTGGACCTGGTTTGGATACTCATGTTCTGCATTCCAGACTCCAGCCTGTACCCAGAGAACATGCAGCATCAGGACCAATAACAGACCTCAAGTCCCTCCCCACCCTGGTGGCAGGAAAGAGGCACCAGGGCCATTCAGAGATCCCCACACCCACCGGCTCTCCTCGCCCTCCAGCAGCTTGCGGTAGGTGGCGATCTCGATGTCCAGGGCCAGCTTCACATTCATGAGTTCCTGGTACTCGCGCAGCTGCCGTGCCATGTCCTCCTTGGCCCGCTTCAGGGCAGCATCCAGCTCAGCCAGCTTGGCATTGGCGTCCTTGATGGCCAACTCCCCACGCTGCTCGGCCTCAGCGATGGCAGCCTCCAGATTAGATCTCTGTTGAGGGAGGGAAACAGATAAGCGGACAGAGCAGAGTCTGGCTGCCTTCTTCCCCTGTGCCCACCATTTCTTTAGGGACTCCATGCCTGACCTAGAATAACCAACTCCCCCAGCTCAAAGAAAACAATCCAGATGAGATTCGGAAGCAGAATAAGGAAACAAGCAGCTTCCAGGCAGTTGCCCACACAAACCTCTCACCTGGGACACTAACTGGACTAGAGCTTTGCTTCCTTAGTGGGTACAGCCCAAACTGACCCTAATATATGACAGATAAAGTAACACAGGCTCAGGAGACCCATCCTGGACCCCAAACTATTTAACTCTTTGAACTTTTTCATGGCTCCAGAGACCTTTGCAACTCCCAAGAGTCTGGGAAACTGGACAGTAGCTGCCCCTCCAGCTTCCCAGCCCTGGTCTAAACTACCCTTCCCTGATCCTCAGGCCCTGCTCCTGCATTATCTCCTTTGACCCACAAGCACCCTAGGAGTTTCTTCCACCCCCAGTGCAGCCCCAACCTGCTGCTTGATGCTGTCAATCTCAGCCTGAATTCTGCTGACGCTCCGGGTCATCTCAGTTATCTCTGACTTCGTGCGACGGAGGTCATCGCCATGCTTCCCAGCCAGTGTCTGCAGCTCTTCGTACTACAGTGGGAAATGAGGAGCGAGGCTTGAGAAGAGACCCCGGAACCCAAGGTGCCCTCCATCCAAAAGGAGAGCGTTCGCTAAACTCACTCCAAAACCCCACGGAAGGCCTTCTAGACATCTGGGCTCAGGGGCATCCCCATCTCCCCAATCCCAGCGGGCAGGCCCAGCTCACAGCAGGCAGAGATGAGTTTGGAATCCTGCTCCCCCCAACAGACTAAGGCACAGGGCTGGTCAGAAAAGTGAAAGGACGCTGCTCTTCACCTTGATCTTGTACATGGTCTCGGCCTCAGCCCGGCTACGGTTGGCAATGTCCTCATACTGGGCCTTGACCTCGGCGATGATGCCGTCCAGGTCCAGGGAGCGGTTGTTGTCCATGGACAGAACCACGGATGTGTCGGAGATCTGGGACTGCAGCTCACGGATCTCCTGTGGGAGAGGGGGGGGGCAAGAGGAGGCAGTGAGACGCTGTCTCTGCACACAAGGTGCCCCCTTTTGCAAAAGAGCCTTCCTTAGAGGGCAAGATGGAAGCAAACAATAGAAAGGAATAGGTAGTGGTTAGGGTTGGGAAAGGGCAGAGTTCCCAAAGAAGGACAGCAGGTCAAAGACCTAAAATAAGGAAGAATGAAAGCAAGATAAAAGGGAACTTGGCTTGGGGCAGGAGCCAGGGCGATAAACCTTTCCATGCTCAGCTACCAGCACTGAGTTCACAAAGAGCTTTGGTGGGACCCAAAAGTGGGGGGGGGGGGGGGGCGGTTTTCTGGGGAGAAAGGAGGCCCGAGTGCAACTGGGACAACACTGAGTCCAATGGCCTCGGACAGGTTATTTCAGTTCTGAATACATTTATCATCTGTGAATTTGGATGAAAAGTCCCCCTCAGGCAGGGAGGCAGCACATATAGAACATCCACACCAAGTTAATATTGGCAGCTGCAACTATTCAGCGGGAGGCTTGGCAGTTGGGTACTAGGGGCTGGGAGGAGCCACTGGGGAGGCTGGACCACCTTCAGGCCACAGCCTCAAGAACTTACTTCCTCGTACAGCTGCCTGAAGAAGTTGATCTCATCAGTCAGCCCTTCCAGGCGGGACTCCAGCTCTATCTTGTTCATGTAAGCTTCATCCACATCCTAGAGGTAAAGGGGTGGAAAGTCTGAGCTGACTACCCATACCCAAGCCCAGCCCACCCTAAGCCCACCCAGAGGCCCAGAACCTTCTAACTAATCACTTTCCTACCTTACTTTGGTAGTGATCCTCCACTGTAGCCACTATACCTGCACCTCCAACCCAAATACCTTTACCCCAGCTATCTAGAGCAGCACTCTTCTTCCCTCTCCCCCTCCTCCAGGAAGAATTTCATGATCAATTCTACTGCTCCATTTCTTAACAAAGTCCCAGCATCAGTGTCCAGCATTCTGTCCAAATGCACCTAACTACCTCCCTGTTCTTGTTTATGACTGTATTCTACAGGCACCCAAATGTTGTCCCATTCCTTAGAAACATCTAGGACATAAACTAGAAAGTCTTAGTTCAAGCCTCTAAGATGCAGCTCCAGCTTCTGTTGGGGTTAGGGCACTCCCTTTACCTTCTTGATGAGGACAAATTCATTCTCCATCTCTGTGCGCTTGTTGATCTCGTCCTCGTACCTGGTAGAGAAAAGACTTAGAATCAGAGGATGGTGATAAAGGCAAACTTGCCCTGGGTCTTTGAAAAGGGACAAGAATATCTAGAAAAGTTAGTTCATGGAGATATAGGGTATGAGAGGACTGGTGGCTCCTTCTGTCCTAACTAGCTACTCTCTTCCCAACTCAACCCATGTCATCATCAGGCATAGGGATACATGGAATAGGCAGTCTCTGACATCCATGAACACCCATTGGATTAGGCATATTAGGAGGGTTAATACCTCTTAATCCCAACTGGGATTGATGTGTGACCTCAGGCAGAATATTTGGGGGTATGCTGGACATGGGAACAAGGCCAGGGCTGGTAAACATACAGCAGAGGCCTGGTGGTTATCCTCTTTTAGGTTTACTGCATAAACATTAACATATAATTTGTTGTCCAAATCTGGACAGTTCTGACCCTGAAAGGGGGTAGTGCTACTAATCATTACACCAGAACAGTGGACCTAAACCTAGGCCATCCTAAAAAAAAAAAAAACCTGGTCAGATGGTCACCCTAATTGTGTAGAACTGTACTACCCAACAAGCAAAAGGCACTGGAGTCTTAGGCATTTGGTCGCAAGGGGCAGGGCAGGTCAGGACAGGGCAGGATGAGTGTGGAGCAGGCAGCATGGAGGGTAGCTCACTTATTCTTGAAGTCCTCCACCATCCCCTGCATGTTGCCAAGCTCCACCTCCAGCTTCATCTTCTCTTGGGCCAGCATGTCCAGCTGCCGCCGAAGGTTGTTGATGTAGCTCTCAAACATGTTGTCCATGTTGCTTCGGGACGTCTTCTGCTGCTGCAGGAGGCTCCATTTGGTCTCCAGAACCTTATTCTGTTGCTCCAGGGTTCGCACCTGCACAAGGGAGGAGAGAACAAAAAAGATCCACTAAGGTCAGGAGTCCGAGTCAGAGGAAAGTTCTGTCTTCCCCTAGTCCACTCCCCAACAAGTGGGGTCTCTGGAACTAGGGTCTGGTTAGCTGTTCTGGATCACTTGTGACCTGAGAGACATGACATGGGGAGTGGGGTAGGGAACCACATCCCTCTAGCACTGGAGGGGCACATGAGGAGATATGACTGGAAGGAGAGAGAAGGAGAGAGATAGGTTTGCTAAACAAATAGGTTCATTTTACTTAGATTGTATGCTGCAACTTAATAAAAATAGCCAAATTTTGGTTAACACTTTATATAAGATTGAAAAAATGTAAATTGCTCATATCAAACAATATTGTCATCACTAGGAATGGCTTGAGACTCAGAGTAGAGGAAAACTTTAGTTGTATGGCCTGGAGAGCACAGCCAGGAGACCTAGATTTCGACCACACTGCCATTAACCTGTGCTGCATAACTGTAGTCATTCATCGCTGAGCCTGGCTCTCTCCAACCTGTCTGCTCTAGGGGGACATGGACAGGCCCTTTCAGAAGCCCCATCTCTGTGAAGGAGTTATTTTTAGGAGGGATGGGTCTGCAAAGTGAGGATGCCCACTCCCCCTCCAACAACCTCATCCTTGAACGCAACCCTGTCCTTCTAAAACACTGAGCTACTGGGTTCCTTAAATGCCAGAAGTCCAGATTTTAGGTTGAAATTAAGGCATGTTAGAAGGTGCAGTTTAAAAAAACTGATTAGATCAGTTCCAAGAAAAGAAATGTATTTTCCGTAGTCACCCCAATGTTGTAACTTTTTTTCAACTGGGGGAAGTTGGAAGACTGTCTTAAGGGTTCAGTCTAGATCCCTTTCTTCCCTAAGTCTTTCTGCCCAAAGATTATTCTAACAAGTGGTAACGACATTGAGCTTTAATTGGAAGGGATGATAGCTGTGCTAAACTCTTTGCCGGCACCGTATTCCTGGCCAGCAAAACCTCTGATTTAGGATTTATTTCACAGCTGAAGGACTGATTTAGCAAGGCGGTCCTTCAAAGGGAAGGGCAGAGCAATGGGAACCCCCAATTCAGACTTAGGACCTGTGCTGCACTGCACCCCGTGACCCGGGGCTGGCAAGGGGCATCCCGCAAGTAAAGTTGAGCGTGCTCAGAAGCAGGCGCCCTGCGCGTCCCACCCTGAGAACAGGAGCGTGCTGGGCTTTCCTGGGGACTCCAGTTCCCAAAGGTGCTAATCTGTCCCAGGATTTCCCTCCCTCCTTTCCCACAATGCCTCCCAGGGCCAGTCAGCAGGGAGGGGCCAATCCAGGCTGGGCCCCTGGCCTAGGGCCGCCAGCCCCTGAAGCTGTAAACCCAGTGGGGCACGGTCTCTGAGAAAGTAAAGCTGAGCTGTTGGGGTGGAGCCCTGGGAGGGCAGGGTGAAAGGAACAAGGGAGAGGGGCGTTGGCAGACAGTGGGTAATCTGCAGCTGTAAACTCCGGGGTTTAACAGGACATGAAGCCACGCCCGCAGACTTTGAATCCTGCAGGACTTTTCTGGAGCCCTGGGGAGCCCTCTCACTCCACCTCACTGGACCCCACCCCAACACACACAGCCCCAGCCCCAACCGCTGAGAGCCTTCAGGTCGAGGAGCCAGCAGTCCCCAGCACCGGGTGCCAGCCCCTCACCCCACACCGTTGCAACTCCCAGGGCAGGGGCCAAGTTATGACTCATCTCGATGCCCCACACTCGGGCTCAGGGACACCGAAGGCTTCGACCAATATTTGCATATGTGAATCAAGATTCCGGCTTTCTGCAGAATTTTAGCCAGCCCCCCATTTACAAAAAGGCACAGGCACCTTTGAGGCCTTGGGGCAGTGCTGGGGGAGGAGGGTAATCCTGGAGGAGGGGCTCCTCCTCACAACTGAACAGTAGGGACTCCACAGGCTTCACCGACAGCAGAGCTCAGGTTGGGGTCAGCAGGGGGGAGGGAGGGAGCCCCAAGATATAGTCCAAGCAGCCCACACCCTCTCCCCATCCCTGTGCCAGCCCAACCAAAGTGCTAATGAGGTTAGATGGGGTCCACTGCCAGTGGGGGGCTGGAGATAAGCGGGCAAGAAAGGGTAGGGCTGGCCCCGGGCACAGCCAGACACCAGGGAAAGCCCTCTCACCTTGTCGATGAAGGAGGCGAACTTATTGTTGAGGCTCTTGATCTGCTCCTTCTCCTGGGTGCGCACGGCCTGGATGTCAGGGTCCAGCCCCATCTTAACAGGGCTCAGCAGGCTCTGGTTGACAGTGACAGCTGTGATGGCACCAGCACCCCCAAGGCCACCGTAGCCGATCATACTCATGTTGGAGCCCATGCCACCTCGGAAGCTTCCCACTCGGCCGAAGGACGAGGAGCTGATGCGGTTGCTAGGACCACTTGAGTAGGAAAGGCTGCTGAAGGCCCGGGGGCCAGTCGTGGACACCGCATAGGTCTTCTTGCTCACTCTGATGGACATGGTGGAGGCTGAAGTGGAAGTGAGCCGGCCCAGGCAGATACTCAAGAAGGAGCAAAGAAGCTGCTTCTGATGGGGTACAGCTCCTCAGGGTTGGGCCTTTATAAGAGAGCCCAGTCAAGGGGTGGGGGATAGGACTCTCACCTGAGTGGCTAGGTCCTAAAGGGGCAGGGCCTAACCCAACACCTGCCACCTATAGGCTGGTCTCTGATGAGGGCAGCAGAGAGCTACTCCTACCCTGGAGCCCACTCTAGCACCTCCCCAAAAAGCCAGAGAAGAGCTTCTCAGTGAATATGAAACTTCAGGGAGTCCAGCCAACTCACACCAATTCACTGTAACAGAGAAACCTGCCCAGATTCACTTCAGCCCTGACTCCGGGGTCTTGTCTCCTTCCCCTCCTGTGGCAAATAAACTCAAGGACTGGGAAACAGCAGGAGAAAGGATCCTGGGTATTTGAGTGTCTTCTGAGCAGCCACACCCCCAGAGATACCTCCCCATGTTCTCTCCACTTTGCGTGTTGTAAAGGTCTGCCCAGGCTGGATGATAGAGCAGCTGGCTTCTGAACCCGAGATCAACTGTTCTGCCTACTCTCCCCTCTCGTACTGCTGTACCCTCAGCACCAAGCGGGCAGTGCCTGAGTAAGAATTTGTAGAATGGATGAATATATGCACATGGCTGCAAACACTCACCCTCTTCCCTCTGGGTCTGCAGGCATAAAGTAAAGTGAAATTGAACACGACACTTTTCCTAGATACCACCTCGTGCCCTCCTCTCCTCACTGGACAGAGGATGCCCCCTCCAGACTGAACACTAGCCTTGTTGAAGGGCACAGAATGAAGAGCAAGGGCTAAAGACGCAGGAATTGGGTGGGGGGGGGGGTTGTTCAGGAAACGGGAACTGCATCAGGGATCTTCTCTTTTCCTGTTGTTCCTTGGGGGAGCAGTTCCCAGAGTTCCCCTTCCTGTGTGGGGTAGGGATGAAGGGGGAGTACAGCTGGTGAGTCTGTCAGCAGCCACCTGAACCCATCTTCTCCTCCCAGGGCCCCCAGTTGGCCAAAGGAAATGGAGGATGAGTGTCTGCACCTGTCTTTCTGAACCCATTATCACAATGAGTCAGGGAAGCAGGTTGGGGCACAGCAGGCACCTGTAGAAGGTTGGAGAATAGGGAGCTAAACAAGGCACCCCAGGCCTGGGTGGGGCCAGGTGGGGCAGGCTGTGAGTGGAAGGCAGGAGGTTTAGATCCTGGAGGCAGGGATTCCCTTTGCAATTACCCATAGCTGGTTTGGAGTCTCCACATGATCCTGCAGGGCATGAAGTGGAGACTGGTGGGCTCTTAACTAGAGAGACCAGCAGATGCCTGATACCAGGTGCCCTGGGGAGAAAAGGCAGCACAAAGCCCTCAACCCAGGGAAGGCTGGTGACTATGACCACCCATCTCCTGGGAGGGCAGCTGCAGCTTCCTGCCTTCACCCCTCCAGGAGTGACCCCAGGCTCCCAGGGCAGACGCATAGACCCAGAAGCCCCCTCCTTGGAGGACAGACATAAATTCAAAGATAAACAGGCTTCCTTCACCACAAACACACCACACACACACACACACACACACGAGTACATGCATGCATGCATGTGAGTGGACACCAACACACTTTGAAAGACTAATTCATAGACACCCCCCTCCCCCCCAGAGAGAACACAATGACCACATGCCTTCCTCTCTTTTCCCTTTTCTTCTTTTCACCCTCCCCCAGACTCTGGTCTTCAGGAGCCTGGAAATCCAGCTGGCATCTGTTTACCTTAAGCCCTCTTCCAGCCCCTTTAAACAATGTTGTTTCCAGAGTGACCTGAAGGTAAACCATCCCCTCCCCAAGAAACACCCATACTTCGTGGTCATTGCAGTGCTGAGAGACTCCTCCCTCCAGAGACCAAAGGGAGGGGTAGGGCCCAGTGCCAAAAACCAGGGACAGGGAAGGCGGAAGGGCAGAGGGAGGGGCTGGTCAGACAGGTATGGCAACCCTGAGCAGGGGGACCTTCTGCTCCCCCTCGATGCTGTAGAGTAGCCCTGGGCAGACTCGGAGGGAGGAACATACTGGAAGTCCCAAACACAGTACTGCAGCTCAGAGTCCTTCCTGAAATCTCAGCTCCTCCACACCCAACCTGGGCCCCTAATTTCAAGAGTGCCTTTTGTTTCAGTAAGGACAACATGGGCTATTTAGGTTGGCTGGCCCAGTTCTCATGCTGGGTGAGCCCCTCTTTGCTGGGGCAGCCCAGAACAATCCAGAGCCAGATGTGTATGCATTTCAATTGTCAGCTTCCTGTTGCCCTCCAGATGCCCCAAGTCCAGCCTCCGTGCAGGAGAAGAGACCAGAACTGCTCTTTCCCATGGTTCCTACTTAGGGTTCCAGGGTGGAAGCAAGAAGGGGAAGACCCTCAAACAAGGACCAGGAGGTGAGTCAGCGAGGAGAAAATCAAGCTGGAGCAGCCCGTGGGTATAACTCTGGGTAAGGCTATCCCTGACTGCTGCAGTCTGCACACTGTCACCTGCCCCATAAAAGGGAAAGTGTTGGCAGTGACTGTGCCCCACCTGGGAGACTTCTGCCCCAAAATGCCTTTCCTAAAGAACAGAAGGGGAAAGAGGAGACACAGCAACCTATCAGTGTTACAGAATAACCAGGGAGGCCCTTCACCAGCATGAAAGCTGGGACAGAGGTAGATGGGCAGACAACTGGTATCAGTATATCCCACACCTTCCTAGCAATATATGGTCTGAATAGGTCCTCATGATCAGGACTGATGACACAAAGGTACCACAGTCACAGCAGTATTCTTCCTAACAGCCAAGATGGAATCAACTCAAAGGTTCAGTTGCTTGTGTTTGCTTCGGCAGCACATATACTAAAAAAGGTTCAGTTGCTTAATGGTTAAACAAAATGTGCCCATACATACAGTGGTATGTTATTTGCACTAAAATGGAATGAGTACTGACAGGTGCCACAAAGAGGAGGGACCTTGAAAATATTTTGCTAAGTGAAGAAAGCCAGGCACAGAAGGCCACATGCGCACAATCCCATTCGTGTAAAATGTGCAAAGCAGGCAAGTCTATAGAAACAGAAAATCGAGAGCCAGGCGTGGTGGTGTGTGCATGTAGTCCAAGCGCTGGGAGGCAAGAGGACTGGATTGCTTGAGTTCGCAGATTTGAGACTACCCCGGGAAATGTAGCGAGACCTGATCTCAAAAAAGCAGCCAGGTACAGTGGCGCTACCAGGTACAGTGGTAGCTGTAATCCCAGCTACCTGGGAGGCTGAGGCTGGGGGTTGCTTGAGGTCACAGGATTGGGACTATCCCAGGCAACATAACAAGACCTAGTCTCAGAAAAAAAAAAAGAAAAGAAAAGAAAAGAAAAGAAAAGAAAAGAAAAGAAAAGAAAAGAAAAGAAAAGAAAAGAAAAGAAAAGAAAAGAAAAGAAACAGAAAAGAAACAGAAAAGAAACAGAAAACCAATTTATGGGAACCCAGGCTTCAGGAAATGGAGGCAGTCACTAAAAAACATGGACTTCTTTTGGAATGAATGAAAAGGTTCCAGATTCCACTGTGGTGATGGTTGCACAGGTCTGAAAATACTGAAAACCATTATATTGTAGACGTCAGAGTATGATATGTGAATTATAGCTCAATAAAATTATTACTCAAAAAATGTCACAAAAGCAAAACCAGTCACATATATAAAGCAGGTACTTTTTGAGCCAGCTCAGAGGTCAGGAGATAAAAGGGGAAATTTTGTTAAGAGGCTGAAAGTTGAAAGAGTCCCTGTCTCTAGGTGCACTATCCCCCCCCACACACACACACACAGCACTGACTCTAAAAGATGGGTAGTTTGCTACCCTATTGTTGGTATAGAAAGAGTGTAGCACCAAGGCAACAGAAAAAGTTCAAGTTGGCAGCTGCAGAGGAGGGGACACCTATCAGTGAGCCACATCATGAATAATAGAGTTGATGTGATTGTTGATTTTGTGCCCGGTACCTTAAGACCTCACTGTTGAGCCAGTGCTCAGTAAATGTGACTGTTTTTCTTCATGACAATGGCAGCTCTGTTGATTAAAGCCAGACTGAACTGGCGTGGGCTGGGAGGCAGTGAGCGCCTTTGCCTGCAAGCACTGAGATCAAAGCCTGCTGACCAACTGTGCCCGGAGTTCACTGGAGGAGGACTCCGGGGCCCAAGAGGGGTTTGTACCAGAAGTTCCAAATCCTCCCACTCTGAGAGCTTTGACCCATTTACAGCCACCATAGAGCTATACACATAGAAGAGCAGGTGTCCATGAATATTCTCGGAATTGGAATTTTAATCTTGACAAAGATTCGATTAGAAGTGATTAGAAGATGTGTGGGCAGAAAGACAGAATGGTCAGCTTTGCTGTGGAGAAAAGGAGACATAAAATCAACAGCCTGGAGTGCGGCTGTCCACTTCCCCTTCTCATCCCCACACTTTCGTCTCCACTGATAACAAACTGGTAGGGGCATCTATGAGCTGGGCTTTCAAGCCATGCGGGAGATCCAGTTCTGGCTCAGTCCTTGGACTCCTTCCCCCTGGTTCGCTCTCTTGAGCAGGCATGTTGAAGGGAAGAAAGATGCCTCTTTGGCATAAGAATTATTTTAAGTTGATTATTTTTAGGAAACAGCCGACAAAGGAGACATTCTAAAAGAAGAAACAGGAAATAGAAAGTTATTCCTTGCTTGTAGATTGGAATAGTTAACATTGTTAACTCTTTGTGCAATGTATCATGCAAATAGCCATCTTATCCAAAGCAATATTGAATATCTATTCAATTGCACTGAATAGATTCAATGCAATTCCTATCAAAGTTTCAGTATAATTCCTCCAAAAAAAAAAAAAAGCAAATATTACTGCAATTTATATGAAACCACAAAAGACCTTGGGTAGCCAGTCATCTTGACAAAACAGAATGGGGGTATCACACCTTCAGACTTCAAAATAAACTGCAAGTCTATAGTAACGAGACATTACAGTGCTGAAACAACGATCCACACAGAGACCAATGGAACAGAATTGAGACTCTGGACATAAACCTATACTTACATGAACAGTTAATCTACAAAAAAGGAGCCAAGAGTATAATATAGAGAAAGGAAACTCTTCAACAAATAGTGCTAAGAAAACTCGGCAACCACATGCTAAAAGTATTACACCCATGTGAAATGTGAAGAAACAACTATATCATAGGTACTACTAGAGAGGAAGGGAAAATGTGAGTGGTCAGCTAGACTGCTCTCTCACACTATACCTCAGGTGTATTAAAGACATAGATGTGAAGCCAGGCATGGTGACGTGCACCTGTAATCCAAGCACTGGGAGGCAAGAGGCTTGGGATCACTTGAGTTCGCGAGTTTGAGACTACCCTGGGCAACATAGCAAGAACTGGTCTCCAAAAAGCAGCCAGGCACAGTGGTGGGCATCTGTAATCCCAGCTACCTGGGAGGCTGAGGCTGAGGATCGCTTGAGTCCGTGGGATCAGGACTACTCCAGGCAACATAGCAAGATCTAGTCTCAAATATATACATATATATATAAAGAAATAAATAAAGACATGGATGTGAGACCAGAAACCATGAAATATATAGGGGAAAATATAGAAAAACATTCCACATAACTGACTCTGGTGATGTCAGAAATCTGGCTCTAACAGTAAGGAAAATAAAAGCAAAAAAAGAAAAAAATGGGTCTATATCAAACTAAAACCTTTCTACATAGTGAAAGAAACTGTAACTATCATTAAAATGAAAAAACATCATACAGAATGGAGAAAATATATATATATCATATATCCAACAAAGGGCTAATAGCCAAGATCTGCAATGAGTTCATACAAATCAACAGTGGGGAAAAAAGAAAAGAACAAAAAAGAACTCAAGCAAAATATGGGCAGGAGAAAAAATCTTTTGAAAATATTTTTTTTTAAATGTTGTGCATATACACAACAGAATACTGCTCAGAAATGAAAAGAGATGAAAATAATAAAAATAAAAAGAGATGAAATCTTGGCATATATGAAAGCATGGATGGAACTTGAAGGGATTATGCTAAAAGAAATAAGTCCAAATGAGAAATAAGGAATGATTACACTAATGTGAAATGTAAAGAATCAGATAAAACTATGGAATTGAAGCTACTAGCGAGACGGGAAGAGGGTGAGAAGCAGAGGGAAGAGGATCAATGGCTTATCGTAAAGAACTATGGGTGCTTTGATAGTAGGTGTGGTGATATGCTCTTAAAAGCTGTGAGCCTATTCTCCTGTCATATAGTGTTGCAAACCAATATTCCCTCAATGAAAATAATAATAAATTAATCTGTTCAATTAAATAAAAGCTCTTTTTTGCAAGGAATTTTTACTATTTGCATAAGGGAATCTCTCCATCCTCAGTGAGGGTCCCCCCTCCCTGTTCAGGCAGAAAAACAGATTGTCGTTCTGAGAGCCACAAAGAATGAGCTGCACTGGCAGACTGGTGGGGGGCAGGGGTTCAAGAGCAGCAGGGGGAGCCTAACAATGTCTGCTTGTTTAAACTCCTCGGTGTCCCATTGTTTCTGCATGGCCTAATGAACATTTCTTTACCAACCATTTTCTCTTTTGCATGGTCCTGTGAGTTGCTTTTCTTCCCTCTGAAGTCCCAGAATTCAAGCCTCAACATTCTTCTCATCTTTAACTTAAGATGGTATTTAATGTGAAGGCCGGAAATCCCCAAAGGAAAGTCATCCAGTTTTCCTGTGTGTCTCCCATGTGTACAGGTCATTAATCTTTTGTTTTTCTACCATGAATCTGACTTTATGACTGGGGTGTATCAGTTAAGAACTCAGAAGAGTAAAGAGAAATTTGTTCTCCAAGCACTTACTCACACGCAACATCAAAAACCATCTGGGTTGGGCTTTTTGAAAGTGTCCCCTCAATAGCCAGAGTTGAGCACCAGACTTCTGCTCTGTCCACCACCAAGACCTCCCCAAACTGACCAGGCCAAGGCCCAACTGCAGAGCCCTGCAGGTCACACACCTGTCCTGCAGGGAGGACAGCAGAATGACTGGTCCCAAGCCTGACAGTCCACTGCTTACCCAGGGACCCAGACAGAGATGGATAGAGGACAAGACAGGGCCCCACTCAAGGTGAGGATGGCATTGAGGGGGCCTGAGTGAAGGAAGTGGAGGGCAGGGAGTCAGTGGAAAAGGGTTGGGGAGGAAGGCTTCCTCGAGGAGTCTTAGGAAAGAGTCAAGGAGGCCTCCCTGCTGCAACACTGTGCCAGAGAGAAATTTCTAAAGACGTGTTCAAGTAACCAGACAGGAGTGCAGGAAGGAGAAAGGACCTGGGGTCAGCTAGAGTTCCCCAGCCGCAGCCCCACTCTGCAGCCCCAAGAATTTCTGAAGCCTGAGCTACTAGATGAGGGAGCTGTTGTTCTGAATGTTCTGCCAGCAGACTGAGCATGAAGGTGGGAAGTGGGGGCAGGAACCCAAGGTATTTATTTCCTCCAGGTTTATCCTTTACTCATCTGCTCATTTGCTTATCAGGCATTGACCTAAAAAGTCTAAGGAGATAACACTTTGGTTCCTTTCACAACAGTTAGGCACAGGTAGGTATCTCCTTTGCTCAAGGCAAAGTGCCCCAACAGTCATTGTGAACAGGTATCCTTAGTCATCAATTCAGCATATCAAAGGCTTAGGTGCTGGGAGGTGCTAGGAGGCTCAGAGGAACCAGGTATCTAATAGTCTTCACTGTGTGGCCTGGCACTCCTCAAGAGGTTCAGATAGCTTTTCTCAATATGGCCAGAGAAGGCCTTTTCCATTTAATGTCTCCTTGGTATGAACAACTAGGTTAATTGAGAGGCCCTGCAGGCCTAGGGAGAAACTATTACCATTACTTTAAAAATGAGGATTAACTAGATTTCAAGATATCTCCGGAAACAAGTTTTTATCAGAGAAATCTATCTTAAAGCAAGGTGGACATCCAGAGGCAAGGGCTTATCATATCAAGTCAACCCCCCCCACATCTCCCCCTCCTCTCTCCTGGACACCCCAGGCCCCTGAGCACAGGATCCTGTGCTAGTGTCCTAAATTGGTCCGTGTTATTTTAAAATTGACAACTGTGTCCGTTCTCCACATATATGTTATTATGTTGATGATGCCTTTGTAGCCCATCTAAAATGATTTTAATTACTTGTCCAGCCCAACAAGAACCCAGAGTGGTGGGAGAATTTTCCTCTATGCCTGGAAAATTCTATGTTGGGAGAGATAGAATAATAGCACCACATTTTCTAATTCTGTGATAATAACATTCACATGCTACCAAAAATGGCTGGCAGATATTAACTCATTTCATTGTCACAGGAACCTTACAAAGTAGGTGTCACTGTCACAGTTTTTTACCAGATGGAGGCAACTAGCTGGACCAGGACCAGGGCCTGAGAGAAAGAGCTGAGAACAGGTACACTGATAGGCAGAGAAGCGCTGTCAGCTCTGGGCCCACGGGTCCCCTAAAAGGGTCCCCAAGGTCAGGTTGCTTCCAGAAGCCAGTTTCATGCAGAACGGAAGCTTCTGAGTCTCCACTCTTCAACCGCCTCTCCCCAGTCCAGTGCCCAAAGAAATCTAGGGTTCTGCTTACAAAGGGGAATCTTTTGTGATCTGAAAAACATTCTCCCAGGTGCCCTCTTAAAAGTCCATAATGTGGGGTTGGGATAAGACTCCTTAAATGTCTGAGCCTTTGGTCCCAGGTTAGGGCCACTCTGCCTTGAGACCCACGCCCCTTTCAAGCCCCTGAACAAAGGTAAGGGTCCCTTTTGCTGATACCAGAAGCGGCAACCCTTCCACACCTGGTACAGAAGAGTCACAGCCCCTTGGTGGGGTTGGCATGCTCCTCCTAGTTTCCATATCTTATCCCCCTCAAATGTGGCCACTACTTAGGCCATCCCCAACCCTTCTCACAGTCATTGCCATGCCTACAGGGAATGATCATTTGGATGGACAGGTCAGGGTAAATGAAAAGGTCAGATGTGGTCCCAACTTATGGCCATCCCAAACTTGAGCCAAACACTTGAAGAGTTGGTGGCCCAAATACATGGCACATCATAGCCTACTCGACACATGACCAGGTGTGCTGACTAGAAAGCTCTGCTTTGGGGTGACCAGTCTACTCTGGTGAAGTAAGAAGCTAAGGAGAAACAAGACAGAAAGGGGTACAAACAACTAGAGCCCAGCTCAACTGGGGGAGAAATCTCAGGGTTCAAGGGCACCTCTCAGAGCTAAAAGTCATAAACACCCAGGATATAGGCCCAGCCTGAAGTTAATAATCCACCATAAAAGCAACCACCTCAATGAAAAGGCAAGACTGAGGAGGTTTCCTCCCAAGCGCATTGCTTCAAGGCCAGCCCTGCCCACCCATATCCCCACTTGCTGCTGTGGGTGGGAACAAAGACTGAAATCTGACTGTCTCACACCCGTCACACCTGTTCAGTCTCAGCTTCCTCTTCTGATACCAGTTAATAGCCTAAACACTTCTGACCCCACCTGCAATAGTTACAGTTTTACACTTTTATATCACTCAATGATTTCAGGAATTTGTCTTCAGATTGAAAAGAGTGAGATTTTCTTCAAAAGGCAGAAGCTAATGAGAATGAGCTGACATTTTTTGAGCACCTACTGGGTTCGGGCACATAAAAATATAAATCTAAATCCCTGCCCCAGGATGTGCAGGAGTCTGGTGCTGTCAGGACAAATGCCACAACATCCCCTCTCGCATGCCCACCCCCACCCTGTGCAACACTTCTCTCTGTGCTTACAGCCCATAGGTCACTTCTGCCTTCTCTCTCATGCACATGCTTGCTCTCTCGCTCTCTCGCTCTCACTCTCTTGCTCTCTCGCTCTCTCTCTCACACATATACATACACATATGCATCACCCTCATGGAGTGCACACCACCCCTTTCCTCACCTACCCACCCCAGTTCCACACACACTACCCTTCCATATACATGCACCCATGCACACAAACACAAACACAATGCATATTAACCCTGGGGACTCCTGACTGCAAGGAAGTCAGGTCCTACTCAGACTGGCTTTATCATGAGAGAGCATTTATTCGTTCACACAGTTGGGCAGTTCAGTTGACATGGCCAGATGAGGCTCAGTGATGGTCTCCACTTCTCTTAGCTGTTTTCCTGCATCATCTTCTTCCCCAGGTTCCATCTCCATATGGTGGAAAGGATGGCTGTCAAGAGCATGCCTCTTGCCCAATCCTTCCAGCTAGAGTTCCAAGGCTGATACCCACCAGGAATGGTGGTCACATGCTTGTGTGGGTGCCAATCACTGTAGCCAGGGGCATATCATGTGTCCAGCCCCCCCAAAGCAGGTGGTCATCCTCACCCAAATTGTTGATTCACGAAAGAAAGAAAGAAAGAAAGAAAGAAAGAAAGAAAGAAAGAAAGAAAGAAAGAAAGAAAGAAAGAAAGAAAGAAAGAAAGAAAGAAAGAAAGAAAGAAAGAAAGAAAGAAAGAAAGA
>PVHY01020217.1:0-25937 GCA_004024945.1 Uropsilus gracilis | reverse complement strand
TCGATGCTGGGAACAGAGTACAGGGTACGGAGGGTAAGGAAGCTACCTGGGCCAACTTTCCTCCCCAGGGATGGGGACTGAGAACCCTACTTTAGTGTGATAGGACCTCCCTCACCGCTGCTCCCCTGTCTTCTACTGGCCTGGAAAGACCTGGCCTGGAGCCTTGGCCTGGGAAGATGAACCCAGGGTGCTATAGACAGAGTACAGGCAGAGCCACCCCAAGGTGGGGGAAACACTCGTCTGGACTTTCAGGCCTAGAGCCCACTCTGGATCCTGTCACCCAAACAGGCCAGATGGCAGGTGTAACCCCAACACTCAGACCTGGGGGCACCAAGGACAGGCAACAGGGGCTGAGTGGGGCAGAGCTGCTAGACAGAGCTGTGTCTACGAACCCAGTAGCTCAGGGACATCAGGAAATCGTATCCATGCATCTGGGCAGGTTTGCTTTTAAACAGTGTAGCATAATAGTGGACACAATTATGAGGCACTCATATTTGCATAAAACACAAGGGGAACCAAGCCGGGCTCCCTGCTGTTCTGCCGGCCTGACGTGATACCCACCTCCGGAGAAGCGAGACCCAAATCACTCACCCTGAGGTTCGGTGTTCCCCAAGCCCATAATTGCGCACTGGGTCCTGGGCAGGAACTGATCATCCACATGGGGCAGGCGAAGAAGAGATACTTTGCTGCTGAAATGAGCCCCCGACCTCAGTTTCAGCAGGGCGATGTCACTGTATAGGGTGCTGGAATTGAACATGGGGTGCCTAAAGATCTGTGGGTGAGAATCAGGAGGAAGAGTTCAGACCGATGAATTCTGGGTGTCCGATGCTGGGGACAGGAGCCCCATCTACTGGCTCCTGTCAAGCTGAAGGGTCTTCTGCCACCTCTGGCCCTAAGTCTCTTCTGCCTGCATGGTCATCTCAGCAAGGACTGGAATACCTGGGCAGTCGTCAGATTCTGGATGACATCCCCAGGTGAGCGTTGGTCATGTTGTCCAGTCAAAATCCTATGAGATGTCCTAGAGGAAGAAGGAGGGTTTCACTACTGGGAATCTACTCAAAGGACATGAAAACACTAATTCAAAAGGACACCTGTACGTGCATGTTTATTGCAGCCCTGTTCACAATTGCCAACATATGGAAACAACCCAAATGCCCCCAAACTGATGAATGGCTGGGAAAATGTCATATATGTACACATGGAATACTATGCATCAGTCAAAGAGGACAAACGTATGTCATTTGCAGCAACATGGATAGAGCTAGAAGGACTCATATTAGCAGAAATAAGCCAGAAAGGAAAAGAGAAATACAGGCTGGTCTCACTTATCTGAAGGATATAGGGGAAAACAAACGAATAAGAAAAGAAACAACCAGTAGAACTGAGCAATAGAGCAAGAGAGTGAAGGGGGAGAAAATGGGGGAGGCAGAGGGCAGAAAAGTTTGAGATGGTAAATAGGTGTTCAGGAAATGGGAAATCCTGGGTATACAATGTTTTATATATGTATGTAAATAAAAATTAATATAAAAATTAATATAAAAACTAAAATAAAAATTAATATAAAAACTAAAAGTGAGGGGAGGGTAGGAAATAAAGAATACAATGCAACCCTCTAAACATGACTAATATTCTACGGTAATTACAAAATATAAAATTTAAAAAAAAAAGAAAGAAGGTAGGTTAGGATGTATAAGGACAGCCCACTCCCCTCCCTTGTCCCCAGGACCCCTGCTGGGCCTCACGTGACATTGCAGTGGGCGGCGGTGATGACCCAGTTGCTGCTGATCAGGGAGCCCCCACAAGTGAGGGTTCCACTGGGACTCTGTAGGAAGATGGAAGGGTCAACACTGACAGGACAAAGCAGCACCAGCCAGGTACCTGCTAATCCCCGGAAGGACCAATATCTCCACCAATATCTCTACTGCAGACTGTCCTCGCCAGCAGAGCCACGTGCCAGGGCCAGGCGCCAGGACAAGCTGCCTCCCCACTGATGATCCTGGGCCTGACGCTCAGCTCTGACTGAATGTCAGGAATTGCATCACCTTGGGGTGACATAGGAGAGGGTGAAATGTGTTGAGGTCAGTCAGTCCACTGAAACTGGATGCAACCTCAGCCAGCACAGCCCCACAGCCACACCCCATCCTCCTGGCACCCCTGCATCTAGCCTAGCAGACAGTCCCCTGCCTGTTGTCCCCAGTCACCTTCCAGGGCTGCAGAGGGACAGGCAGCTCTATCTGGGTCCACCTACCAGGTGAGCAGGGACAGGCTGAGAAATCAGGCTTTCCTGCTCCCCCACTTCCTGCTGGGAGACCTCAGGCCCTTTGACTCTCCCAGGCTCATTTCCCCAGGAAATGGGGAGCAAGGACGGCTACCCTCTGAGGCAGAGATTGACAACGAGGCTGGTGTAGACAAAGGTGGAGATTAAAGGCAGAGACCCCCTTCCCAGCACATCCTGATGGAGTGTGTCCGGTCCCCATATGCAATTCTGGATCCATCTGTATTTAAGGAGCTCAAACTGTGTTGACACTGAAGTTTCTCAAGTATATAATAAGATGTGACTCTGACGCCCACCAGAACGGGAACAAGAGGCAAGAGAAAACAGATGAGATTGTCCAGGCGAGGAAGAAACACAGGGTCCTTGGTGTGTACAGGACACACACGCTGAGTCAGGACACAGGATCCTCAGCAACTCGCAGGGGTGAGGGCTCCACCACAGGAAGAAAGAGAGCAGGTCAGCCCCTCCCACCAGCCATGCAGCCCCTCCCCCCAGCCCCCCCCCAGGCCCGGTTCCAAAGCAGCACCTGTTCCCTGCCAGGGGCAAAGGGACCCGGCTGGCCACTCCTTCATGCAATGTCCCCGCACATGTCCTCCTCCTCATCTGGTCTGTAATTACAGAAACTCCCCTAGAAGGTCCCAGTAGGGCTCCCCCTGCAGGGCACGGGGTCACCATGGGTAGAAACCTGAACTCTGACTCGTGCGGACACAGGAGCAGACAAAGGGACATGGGGGCAAACCCGGGGGGCAGCTTACCCCTGGGTGTCCGATGCTCTGGGTTTATCACGCGGCAGGAAGTGTGGGACCCTGTCCGGAAATGAAGGCAGGGGCTCAACAGAGCCTCCTCCCCAGGAGAGAAAGGGGGTGCAGGGGAGCTGCTATCCCTGTGGTGTCACTAAACCCCTACAGCACGTCTGGGAAAGGTAACGTGTGACTAGTGAGCGCAGAGACATGATATCTACTCTTTGTTGTTGTGTCTTTGTTTTTCTTAAACCAACTGCTTGCGTTAACTCAATGCACGGGAAGAGACCTATGGGTCACCCCCTTCCTGACCCTCCGGCCACACCTGGACCACTTCCTGGGCTCCACCCCCTGAGGCCCAGGTGGTTCTGCTCCTCACCTGGCAAAGTGGTGATTCTCGGAAACCCAGAAGGACTGCTCTGTCCCTGCAAAGTCAGCTGAGCTGTCTGCGCTGAGCCTGAGGGGGGCAGAGAGGGGTTCCAAGTCCCTGGGTTCAACCCCAGGCCTCCCCCCAACACACCCCTCAGTCCTCCAGAGTGGACCTGATGTGGAGTCACTATGGGAAGTGAAGCCTCCCCTAGGCCTCCCTCCAGGTCAAGTAGGGTCCCCAGGCAGTGATTCCCACCTGAGGAGACCCCGAGGAGGGCGAGGCATGAGAGGAGCCAGGGGAAGGCCATGGTGCTGCTGGCAGGGAGTGTAGGTCTGCTAACTCTGGGGCCACTTTTACATCCCCTGGGAACTCAAGTCCCGCCCAGCCCCTCTGGCCCTTGCTTGACCTAACAGCCCCTCCTCATGGTCAAACCTGTCCCAGACTGACTCCAGCCTGGGTCACCCCAGCACCAGGGAAAAGGACAATGGCTTGACTCACTGCCCCCCATCAGCCAGGCAACACCTGAGGAGCATCTCTGGTGCAGGGCCTGCAGGTGGCAGGGACTCAGCAAAGTCACCCACGAGTGAACATCACCCAGGAGCTGTGTGTCACCCAGAGCCCAGTACTCAGCACTCAATCTCACTGCACACACACACAGCCAGGGACTTCTGCTTTTTACTCTCATTTCCAGTAAACTCCCTGAGGCAATGGAGACACAGAAGTCAGCTCCTTAGGAATGGGCTTCAAACTAGCCCAGACAGGCTGCTCTGGTACACAGGAGGACAAGAAAGTGACCCACTGCCTGAGCCAAAATAAAATTTTCTTTATTATTCGCTGTTTAATTGACCTGTCATTACTTAAAGTTTTAGTTTCCATGTGAATTGCCCACCTACAGGAGCAGAAAACTCTGATTCATGGGGATACGTGACTTGAAGTTACCAGCAGGGACAGTGGGAAGGGCCCAGAGGCTCCAAGACCGCCTGGAGAAGAAGGGGGCATTTGGGCCAAGGCTGCTAACAAAGTAGAAAAATACAGGATGGGAGGTGGGAGACTGCAAATAGCAGAGGTAGGGTGGGGATGAGTCCTGTCTCTTCAACTAAACCTGGTTCTAGAAGATTCCAGGAAGTTGAGGTAGGATCAGGACAAAGAGTGTTAAAGGGCTAATGGACAAAAATGTAATATATATGTAAATTTTATTTTGTGTCTATATAGATAGATACAAAATAAAACTAATTTTAAAAAATGTTAACAGAGACATTTTAACTTTGATGTCTGTAGTAGGCTTTGTAAAGACAAACAGTGATTTCCTCACTTGCAAAAAGGGTGGATGTGTTCTAATACTTCCCTTAGAACCTCTAATAAAATAAAGCATTCAGATAATGTAAATACCTGGGTACTCTTATACACTCAGGTTTGGTTTCCTGAGAAAAATCTAACCATGTCCACACTGCTAATCCTTGTCAATTATTACATGTGCTCACTGCAAGTTAAAGAAGAAACACAGGGGTACAGAGCAGTCTCCCCATCCCACTCCCCCTCACGATGTGGCCCCAGGTCTGCCCTGTCCCCTCAGGATCTGTGAGGAATAACCTTGCTATGTTTCCAGTTTCCTGGTGACCGTTGCTGGTGATGACTAACAATCCTCACAGCAACCTCATGGGAGTTTCACCACAGCATTGGTTCTAAAACAAAATGTGGGGTGAGGGGGCTCAGGGGAGACCCAGGTGAAAACCCGAGGCAAGACACACAAAAGCAAGAACAGAGAAAAACATGAAACCTTGATAAATCAGACACACTCAAAATACATGATGGATGAAAGCAGAAGAGAGAAGGTCAAGCAGAAAACAGAATAAACTGAAGGACATGAAAATCCTATGTATCAAAAAGTGGGGGTAGCTGTTGACTTGGGAAGGAATTACAGACTTTTAATGGCAAAGGTTATTATCACTGCTGCAAGTTATGCTTGAAAAAGAATTAAAAAAAAACGTAGACAGAAAAGAACCAGGAAGACCCGAGGGACAGTGGTTGACAGTATGACCTGCAATGAAGATATTCCCAACGGCTCAGCTGGGAGTGGGTAAGTGCAAGTCTGGGCAGAGCTGGGAGGGTGGAACCAGCAGGGAGGGTCTGGGTGGGTGTGCAGGGCTCAGGGCAGAGAGAGGTGCTGGAGCAGGTGGGGAGGGACAAGCCTGACCTGGGTGGCTCTCAGGGTCCCAGTGTAAGCCGGCTGGGAGGAGCGCTGCATGGCCTGCCGGGAGCACCCCTTTCTTGCACAGAGCTCCCTCAGTCATCCCAGCTGCCAGAGGAGCAGAAACAGACTGAGAAGTGAGGCTGCAGCAGGTGGTCCTGGGTTCCCCCAGGAGCCTCCTGACCAGAGAGGCCCAGATGCAAAGGCCTCAGCTCCCTGGGTAACAGGGGCTGCTGGACTCTGCAGTCCAGAAAGGGAGAGGGTCACGCTGCCCCCTGGTGGGGGACAGTGATACTGCAGCCCCTGCCCTAGGTCACAGACAGGAAGCAGTCAGGGCTTGGTACAGATGTTTTTACTGGGAAGAAAGGCCAGGTGATGGGATGGATGGATCAGTTGTGAGCCAGAATCTCCTCAATCCAGGGTATGAATGCAGTGATGCGTGTCACCACGAAAGGTCTGGTGTTGGGCTTTCTTTTACGGCTAAAGGACATGATGCCCGCCAGGGTCCAGACTCCATCCTTCGGGCAAGCCAGGGAGCCACCGGAGTCACCCTGTGGGAGGAGAAGGGGTCAGTCTGCAGACTGGGGAGTGGTAGAACCCTGGAAGACCAACCAGACCCTCCAGGTGTTTCTGAGAATTTCCCAGCGGGCCCTGTGCTCTGCAGAGAAATCATTTCAATGGCCACCCAGTCCTTCCCAGGCTTTGGTGCTGGGGGAGGGGCGGCTGTACTGGAGTCTGTCCATCAGCTGGAAATAGCCAAGCCAGGGAGGCACCTTGACAGTGCAGAGCCCTGGGTCAGCGCCCCAGGCCTGAACAGATGACCAGGGAGCTGGTACCAGTGCTGGTGCTGCCTCCATGGACACGGATCAAGGGGAGAGGGCACCGGGATCTGGGACAAGGAGTCTGTCTGCAGCCGATGGGGCGCAGTCGTGGGGGGCTGGGGTAGAACAATACGTACATGGGAGGAGGAGACACCGTTGCGCCCAGCACAGAACATGACATCGAGGCTGATGCGGCTAAAGTACTTCTTGCAGATGTCATTGTCCACGATAGCCACCGTGGCCTCCTGCAGCTTTTCGGGGTACGTGACACCTGGAGCCAGAAGCCCAGCTGTGTTAGGACCTGCACCTCCTACCATCCAGGCCCATGTTGGGGATGCCCAGCTGGACTCTTAGAGCCCTGAACGCACTCTGGATCCTGATACCCGGACAAGCCAGATGGCAGGTGTGACCCCAACACTCAGACCTGGGGGCACCAAGGACAGGCCGCAGGGGCTGATGGGGAGGGCTGCTGGATGGAGTTGTGCATCTAGAACCCAGTAGCTCAAGGGCATCACGAACCCATGTCCATGCATCTGGGCAGGTTGTCTTGCAGCTGGTGTAGTACAGATGTGCTCACATTTGTATAAAATACAAGGGGAACCAAATGGCTGCTCCCTGCTGTTCTGCGGCCTGACACCTGCACCTGCCTCCTGAGGAGCAAGGCTGGGATCACTCACCATCAGGATGGGTGTTCCCCCAGCCCATTATTTTGCACCAGGACCCGGGGAGGAACTGGTCATCCACACGGGGCAGGCGGAGAGGAGACACTTTGCTGTTGAAATGAGCCCCTGACCTCAGTTTCAGCAGGGCGATGTCACCGTACTGAGTGCTGTGGTTGAACATGGGGTGTCTAAAGATCTGTGGGTGAGAATCAGGAGGAGGAGTCCGATGAATTCCAGGAGTCCTATGCTGGGGACGAACATGTGGGATCAGAAGAACAGCTGAGCCCCATCTCCTGGTTCTTGGTGAGCTCTGAAGGGTCTTCTCCCTCCTTCTGCCCCCTCCCCCCCCTTCTCCTTCCAAGGTCATCTCAGCAAGATGTGACGCACCTGGGCAATCCACAGTCTCTGGTGGTCACGTGAGCATGGGTTGTTCAGCCCAGCCAAAGCGCTGAATGATCTCCTGGAGATGCCAAGGGGGTTAGGGCATGTAAGGACAGACCACCCCCCTCCCTTGTCCCCGGGACCCCTGCTGGGCCTCACGTGACATTGCAGTGGGCGGTGGTGATCACCCAGTTGTGGTTGATCAGGACACCCCCACATTCGAGGATTCCGCTGGGACTCTAAGAAGACAGAAAGGTCCACGTTGACAGGACACCAAACCAACTGGGTGCCCACTGTCCCCCTGAAGGGCCAGTAACCCAACGGAACACCCCTTGCGTGCAGAGTGTCCTCACCAGCAGGGCCACATGCCAGGGCCAGGCGCCAGGACGAGCTTCCTTCCCATTGATGATCCTGGGCCTGATGCTCAGCTCTGGCTGACTGGCAGGTTCTACCTGGCCTGGGGTGACATGGGAGAGGCTGACGTGGCTTGAGGTCAGTCTGCAGAAATCGGCTGCAAGTTCTGCCCTCATAGTCCCACAGCCACAATCCTTCCTCCTGGTGCCCTTATATCAGGAAGACACCCCCCCACCACCACCTGCCTGCTGTTCCCCTTCACTTTCCAGGGATACAGAGGCACAGGCAGCTCCATCTGGGGGAGGAGCAGGAACAGGCTGAGAAATAGGCTTCCCTGCCCCTGGCTTCCTGCTAGGAGACCTCGGCCCCCACTCACTCTCCCAGGCTCATTTCCCCAAGAAACGGAGAGCCGAGACTATTGTCCTCACAGGCAAAGTTTGAAGAGAAGACTGATGCGGACAGAGGTAGACACTGAAAACAGAGACCTGAAAGGCCAAGGGGAATCCCCTTTCGCAATCACACCTTGATGGAGCGAGACCGTTACCCCTATGCCAATTCTGGATCCATGTGCATGCACTTCAAGAGCTCAAATTGCATAACAGGAAGATTCGCAAGTCTTTAATAAGATGCAACTCTGCCACCTTCAGATGGAGGGCGTGAGGCGGCAGGACCAAAGGACGAGGTTGCCAGGACCTGGAGGACGCACAGGGTCCTTGCCATGCACAGGACACACGTGCTGGGTCAGGACACAGGATCCTCAGCAGCTCCCAGGGGGTGAGGACTCGGTCACAGGAAGAGAGAGGGCAGGTCAGCCCCTCCCACCAGCCAGGACGCCCCTAGGGTCCCCCAGACCTGATTCCAGACAGCACCTGCCCCTGGCACAGGACATGGTGACCGCTCGCTCAGTGTGGTGTTTACGAACACAGCTTCCTCCACGTCTGGTTTATAATCACAGAAAATTCGCTAGAAGGACCCGAGGCAGGGGGCCTGCCATGCAGAGCACTTCCTGGCAATGAGGTGGGAGCCAGGTCCCCTGGGGGGCACCGGAATCCTGACACCTGTCCGCACAGCACGGGGCACAGGGACATGCAGGGAAATCCAGGGAGGCAGCTTCCCCCGCGGTGGCCGAGGCCTGGGACCCGGCCTAGAAATGAGAGGCAGAGGCTCAGCAGAGGCTCCTCCCCAGGAGAAGAGGGGGGAACATCAGGGGGGCTGCTGATCCCAGGATGCAAGTCACAGACACCCCCTAGGGCAGATGAGAGGAAGGTGACATGTGCTGAATCCTGAGTATGGATACCTGCTGTGGAACTTTTGTTTTTGTTTTTTAATCCAACCCCTTAGCCGTGTCATTCTATAAATAAGTCATTAGAATGTTTGGGGGGGGTTACTTCTAACCACCCCGACTCTGACTATCTGGCAACCTGAGCCACTTTCAGGCTCCACCCCCTGAGACCCGGATGTTTCTGCTCCACACCTGACACAGCTGTGAGGCTCAGCTCTGAAGGGCTGCTTCTCCCCCTGCAAAGTCAGGTGAGCTGTCTGCACTGAGCCTGTGGAGGTGGAGAAGGGCTCAGCCCTCGGGTCCAACCCCAGGCCTCACCCCAACACAGTCCTCCAGAGGGGACTTGATGTGGAGTCACTATGGGCTCAGGAGCCTCCCCTGGGTCTAGCAGGGTCCCCAGGCAGGGACACTCACCTGAGGAGACCCCGAGGAGGGCGAAGCAGGAGAGGAGCCAGAGGAAGGCCATGGTGCTGCAGGTAGAGAGGATGGGGCTGCAGTTCCCGGGGCCCTTTTACATCCCCTAGGATCCCAAGGCCCGCCCAGCCCCTATGCCCTTGCCTTACCTGAGGGTTTCTCTCCATGGTCAAGCCTGCACCGGCTCCAGGCGGGTCACCCCAGCACCAGGGAAAAGGGCAATGGCCTGACTGTACCCCATCATCAGCCAGGCAGCGCCTGGGGAAGTATCCTAACTGCGGGCCCCGGAGGCCCTGATACCATCAGCAGAGTTTCATGGTCAAGGTAGCATCGCTCAGTGTTCTGGCTCACCCAGTCAGAGGCCCTAGAATCAATCTCACGCACACCCAGAGCCAGGGGCCTGGGCTGTTTACTATCAGCTCCGGGAAAGACCCTGAGGCAAGGGAGACACAGAAGCTCAGCTCCTTAGGAATGGGCCTTAGAACCAACACAGACAGGCTGCTTTGTCTCATAGGAGAGCGAGTAGCTCACTTCTTGAGCCCAATGATTTTTCTTCATAATTCACACTTTTTTTTTTTTTTTTTTTTTGAGACTAGGTCTCACTATTTTTGCCCGTGGAACCGCAGGCTCTCGTTGCCCGGGGTACCACGGTCTCAAGCAATCCTTAGCCTCAGCTTCCCAGGTAGCTGGGATTACCATGGTGGCGCGCGCCACCATGCCCAGCTATTTTTTTGGAACTTGGTCTCGCTACGGGCCCCAGGCGGGACTCGAACCACGATCCCTAGCCCCGGCCACTTCATAGGCTGAAGCTTACAAGCATATGCCACCGTGCCCAGCCATAATTCACACTTTAATTCACCTGTCATTACTTAAAATTTTAGCTTCTTTTCATGTGAGGTTTTGATTTTCCTCCATCAACAGCCCACTGAAGACACAGATAGCTGGCGACTGACAGCAGGAGCAAGGAGGAGAGCCCAGGAAGGAAGAGTGGGGATGTGCCAGGAGCCTCCTACTTTAAGTGGAAAGACCTCACCTGTATGACCGCCCTGTTTTTCTGCTGAGGTCTTCAGAATTGACGGCTGCAGCTAGAAAACCTGGAAACAAGCATGTGAATAGTGTTCCCTTTTTTAATGCCTTAATTTATTTTTTGAATACTTTGCTTCCTTGCTACCTGCTTTTCAACTGGGTTCAGGTTTTTCTTTTGCCAATACTCAATATTGCTGGTTAACACTATAAGGCCTAATTCCCCACACTGTCAGCTGGGAACACCAAAACAGCATATTCCCATTCACTTGATGTGTTGAGAGTGGTGTTCAGGAGCTTAACTGGAATTTTCTTTGATCTACCAGGAGAAAAATTTTCAAACATTAATAAACCATTTTGAGTTTTTGTTATTTTTTCTTCCGCTTCCATAAGAATATTCAGTTTTCTGCTAACCTGTCCCGCGTGTGATAGATCACTCTGTTAGGTGGCTCGGTCTCTGTGTGGAGTAGAGAAACACCTGCATGAAGTTTGCAGCATCTGCAATTAAATGTGTTCTTTTTCTTTCAAACATTATCCTCATAAAACTGTCTCATCACTGAGCTGGGCTCCATCAGCTTTAAATTGTGTTGGTCTGTGATTTGTTGGTTCACTTTTTGTCAGTCACCGCTTCTCAGTGGGGGACAGTCTCTGACCAGAAAGGAGTCTCCTGGGGCCTGGTCCCCCATTCTTTGGGGGAGGTACTTCTACCCCATCTCAGAGGACATCTCAGCGGTGAATGCTACCTGCTTCTGAATATTTGGGACATTTCCCCAAGCTTACTGGTTATGTGCTGGCAACAGTTGTGGTGGTCTTGATCTAGATTCAGTCAAGGTTTCCCTAAGGTATGATCTCAGTTATTGAGATCACAATATTTTTAATTTATTTGTCATTTTTTTATTGCAGATATATATATATATATATATATGCTGTTATGGCTCAGGATCCTCTCAACTTTACAGGACACAAGACCATGTGAAATGCAAGAGCAAAACGCCTTTATTTTCAAGTCGACTTGGGTTCCATCCCCGACACACTGACACAGTGGCAGTATCTTGGAGGAAAGACCGCGATGCCCAGAGAAGCAGGGTTTTTATACTTTTGGCAGCTTTGGGGAATTTTACATAGATATTTTGATATAAAATTTTTCACAGTACTAGATAGTCATCTAATGCTTTTGCAGTCATGCCAGGTAAATTTCACAGGTACTAGATTAACATCTGATTCTATGGTCTTAGACCCTTGAGCAGTAATTTTTTAATTCACAGACTTTAACATTTTATATTTAACATCTTATTTTTCTAAACTCCAACAATACAAACATATATATAAATATTACATCTTTGTTTATCCCGATATTCTCCCATCACCTTATCACCCATGCACCTTCTTTATCTCTTGCACCCTCCCCCTCCCCTGATTTTATTCTCCTCCTGCTCCCTTGATTTATGCTTCAATTCTGTCAGCAGTTTTAAATATTTTTTGTCTGTCTGTTTGTTTTCCCTAAATCCCTCATAAAAGTGAGACCATCCTATATTTCTTTTTCTTTCTGGCTAATTTCCACTAAGATGATTCTTTCTAGCTTCAACATGTGGCTGCAAATGACATGTTTATCTTCTTTGATTGATGCATAATATTCCATTGTATAAATAAAACACATCTTTTTCAGCCAATCATCAGTTTTGGGGCATTTGAATTGTTTCCATATCTTGGCAATTGTAAACAGGGCTGCAATAAACATGCACGTACACGTGTCCTTTTTAATTAGTGTTTTCATGCCCTCTGGGTAGATTCCCAGTAGTGGGATTGCTGGGTCAAATGATAGTTCCACTTTCAGTTGTTTGAGGGTCCTCCACACAGCCTTCCATAGAGGCTGGACCAGTTTGCACTCCCACCAGCAGTGTACAAGTGTCCCTTTTTCTCCACATCCATGCCAACACTTGTCCATTTTTTTTATGGGCCATTCTTACTGGTAGAAGATGGTATGACATCACAACAATTGATAGGGCGGGCACCTTGAAGTGGACTTAAGCCAGGGTCTCCAAATGAGAAGGGACTGGTAACTTGTAACTTGCAGGAGAGGAGAAAGGAAGTTGCAGGGAAGAACCTGAGAACCTGAGTACCTGGTACCCAGAGAGGGGACTTGCAGAGAGAAAGGAACTTGGAGGGGAGAAGACCCAGAGAGAAACCCTCCACTACATAGATACTGAAAAACATGCTTTCAAGAGATCACTGGGCAAAGGAGGAAATAAAAGAAGAAATTAAAACTTACATCAAAAAAAGTGACAAAGATGATGCAACATTCCAAAGTGTATGGCACTCAGCAAAAGCAGTATTAAGAGGAACATTCATAGCAATACAGGCCCATATCAAAAAGCAAGAAATAATTTAATCTCCCAACTTGAGGGACTAGAAAAAAGCAATAAAAAATCCAAAGCCCAGAGGAAGACAGGGAATAATAAAAAATTAAGCCAGCAGTAAATAAAACAAAAGCAGAGAGATAACCCAGAAGATCAACAAAACCAAAAGGTAGTTCTTCAAAAAAATTGATAACCCCTAGCAAGGTTCACGAAGAAAAGAAAGGAGAAAACCCAAATAAACAGGATCATAAAAGAAAGAAGAGAAATTACAACTGACACAGCAAAAATCCAAAGGATAATTAGAGACAACCATGAGCATCTATATGCAAACAAATAGAACAACATGGATGAAATGGACAAATTCTTAGAACTATACAGCTACCCAAAGTTAAACAAAGACGAAATAGAGGACATAAAGAGGTTATCACCAGCAGTAAAATGGAAACAAGTATCAAACTCTCCCTAAAAACAAGAACCCAGGACCAGGTGGTTTCACAAATGAATTCTACCAAACATTCAAAGATGAAATAACACCTGTATTCCTGTATTACTAAAACTCTTACAAAAATTGAGAAAGCAAGAAGACTGCTGAATATATTCCTTGAAGCAAAAATTAAGTAATACCAAAGACAAAGATAGCGCAAAGAAAACTGTAGACCAATCTCTCTAGTGAACACAGATGCAAACATTCTAAAAAAAAATTATTTAGAATAAATAAACCTGAATCCAACAAAGCCTAAAAAGGGTTATAGACCATGACCAAGTATGATTTAGTCCAGGGGCACAGGGATGGTTCAACATCTGAAAAAAAATCAGCATAATCCATCACATCAACAAGGAGAAAACCACAAACTATACAATTGTATCAGTAGATGCAGACAAAGTATTCAGTAAAGATCAGCATCCATTCATGATGGAACGCTCAAAAAACTCAGGATAAAAGGAACATAACTCAACATAATAAAAACTATACATAACAAGTCCACAGCAAACATCATCCTTAATGCAGAAAAACTGAAATCATTTGCGTTAAGATCTGGAATGAGGCAAGGATGCCTGCTCTCACCACTAGTTTTCAACATATGCAGATGATATGATGCTTTATGTAGAGAACCAAAAAAAACCACAGAAAAACTAGTTGAAACAATAAATCAGTTCAGTAAGATAGCCGGTTACAAAATCAACACACAAAAATCAGTAACATTTCTATATACAAAAAAAATCAGTCAGAAGAAGAAAGTTTAAAAAAAAATACTGCATTTACCACCACACCAGTGAAAATTTAATACCTGGAAATAAACCCAACAAAAGATGTGAAAGATCTATGCAAAGAAAACTGTCAAACACTGTTAAAAGAAATAGAAGAGATAAACATGGAAAGACATCCTTTGCATATAGACTGGAAGAATTAACATTATCAAAATGACCATCCTACCAAAAGTAATCTACCGATTCAATCAATGTCAATAAAAACTTCAATGACATTCTTTAAAGAAATAGAACACACTGGGCCTGACATGCTTGACTTGACTCTCTGCCTCAGCTACTCCTAAAGATCCCAGATGCCTCATCTGTTGCTGTCCAGGAGAGCAAGTCTGCACCCAGGGGGAACAAAAAAGGAGGACACAGTTGAAAACAAAAAAGAGAAGTCCCGTGGGTCAAACACAGATCAACAGTTTGCAGCGAGAGGAGTTGGAGTGATTAGAGGGGGGAGGGTGGGGAGTGGGGGGCGGAATAAGGGGTACAATACAACCATGCAAACATGATGAATGTATGATAATTACAAAATAAAATATTTTTTAAAAAATAAAGAAAGAAATAGAATAAAAATTACTGAAACTCATATGGAATAATAAAGACCTCAATAGCCAAAGCCCTCCTGACCAGGAGAAGCAAGAACGGAGGTATTATAGTCCCAGACTTCAAATTATATTACAAAGCCGTAATAATTAAAACAGTATGATACTGGAACAAAAACAGACACAGAGACCAAAGGAACAACATTGAATGCCCAGAAACAAACCACACATGTATGGTCAACCAATTTTTAACAAAAGGGCAATAAACAAACATTGGAACAAGGATAGTCTCTTCAATGAGTGGTGCTGGGGAAACTTGGACCACTGTGAACAAAAAAAAAAAAAAAAATGAGTCTAGACTACTCCTTCACACCATATACAAAAACTAACTCAAAATGGATGAAAGACTTGGAAGTAAGACCTGAACCATAAAATACTTAGAGGAAAATATGGAGAAACACTCCAAGACATCTATAGATGGGATATAGGGAAAACAAAGGTCAAGAAAATGTCAATACAAGCTAACAACTGAATTAAAGCATACAGTTAGGGAGGAGAAATGGGAAAGAAGAAGGGAGAAATCAGGAAAAGGATGAGCACAAAAGATGAAGAAAACTGTTTGCGGGTAATATGGTGGTGGGTGAACCCCAGGGAATACAATGATATTGTTTACATATATATGTAAACAACAAAAATGAATAAAATTAAATATATATTTTAAATGGCAGTCTTCAGATAAAACAACCCCCCCAAAACAAACAAACGAACCAAAAAAACAAAAAACCAACCCCTATGCTTACTGATTTTAAATTCCTGACAAAGTGATTAGTTTGGCATCTTAAAGGCCAGATACCATTCGTATTCCTAGTCAAAATGCCTCTAGAGATAGTTACTTCAACTTGGTCAACTGTTCATATTTCCCACTGATCCGTGAACAAAAACCAAAAAAAACTGTAACCATGACTATTTCTAGGCATCCTCTGTGCAATGGTCAAATGCAGCACTTCCTTTGTCACCTTGAGTAGGTAGATTCCTGGCCCTGTCCTGCAAAGTAGTGGTTTTTAGACTCTTGTTAACCACTAACCCTTTTTAGAATTTCTTTGAGCTCTTTTTGTTGACTTGTGCATCTCTTATCAAAGAGCAAACGTGACTACAAACCCTAACGAGGATGTGCCTGTTTTAGTAACACATACTTTCACTAGCAAAAAGCAAGTCAAAAAAATAGCTAATAAGCAACACAGTTATTTTTTAGCTTTATTATGTTTATATAGATAAATGTATAAAAATAATAAATAAATGTATATATAAATGCATATGTGTGCATACATACATTCTACATCATCATATTCCCCAGGGTTCTCCTACCACCATATCATCTGTGAGCTGTCATCTTGATCTTTCGTATTCATCCTGTCCCTGATTTCCCCCTCCCTCCCCCTCCCTGGTTGTATGCTTTAGTTCTGTTAGTTACTTTGACTTTTTCTTGACCTTTTGTTTGTCTTCCCTATATCCCACCTATTAGTGAGACCATCTGGCTTTTGTCTTTTTCTTTCTGACTCATTTCCACTAGCATGAATCCTTCTAGGTCCAACCATGTTATCACAAATGCATCAAATGTATCTTTTTTGATTGCAAAATAATATTCCATTGCGTAAATATACCACAGCTTTTTCATCTATTCATCAGGTTTGGGGCATTTTGGGTTGTTTCCAAATCCTGACTATTGCAAATAGTGCTGCAATAAATATAGAAGAACAGATGTCCTTTTGAAGTAGTGTTTTGGTATCCTTTGGGTAGATTCCTGATAGTGAAATTGCTGGAATAAGGTGGTAGCTCATTGTGGTTTTGATTTGCATTTCCTCTGTTATAAGTGAAGTTGAGCATTTTTTCATATGTTAGTCTTTTGGAGTGCCTCTTTGGAAAAGTGTTTGGTAAGCTCTTCTCCCCATTTTTGACTGATCTTTTTGTTTCATTTTTGTTAAGTTGTGTGAGTTCTTTGTGGATCTTTGATATCAGACCCTTGTCAGTTGAGTGGAGTTCAAAAATTCCTTCCCATCCTTTGGGTGTCTCTTTGTTTTGGTTATTGTCTCTTTTGCTGTACAGAAGCTTTTGAGTTTGATCAAATCCCAACTGTTTGTTTTCCTTCTTTGCGTGTATAGATATGTCCTGAAAGATGTTTTAGTGGTGGCTGGAGTGGTAACATTCATGTAAAGAGGGATGGCTCTGTATCCCTAAAATATATACAGTGTGGCTAATCAAGACTGCCTCAATGCAAAAAAAAGAGTTGTTTGGAAAGGAAAAGAAGAATCAAGAAATGGAATACTCCATTTCCATGGACATATGCTAATGTTGTCAGAACCACCCCGTCCATTCTCCACCTTGAAAACAATTCCAATCCAAGTTTAATACAACATCAAAATATAAGCAGCAAAAGTAAAACGATGTGCACATATTGGCATTTAAAATTTCTGAGCATCTCTGGACATTGTCTGGAGGGCTCACACAGAAAACAAAAGGAAGAAGATACTTGCAAATCACATCCAGACTGCATAAAGAACCACTGAATTAAAAAACAAAATGGCATATTTTCTAATTGACAATGATTTTAATACATTTCTTGAATATTTATCTTCAAAGAAGTCTCATAAGTGGTCAAAATGCCAAGACCCCATGACCTCTTATGAGAAACCCCAAGGAGGAGCTCCAGGCTTCCCATGGGCCACAGAGACACGGACACGAAGACTGGACTGAGCCCAAAGACAGAGTGACTGAACCACGGAGACTCAGGGCAGAGGGAAAGACACAGGACAGCCAGAGCAGATGGAGATGTAAGAAGCTATTTAAAAGTGGGAAGAGCAACAAAAATTTTACCTGCTTTCATTAACTCTAAAGGCGATGATGTTAGTACAAATCTCAACTCTTGTGTATAATAGGGGATACATAATTTATGATGTTCTAATTCCATTATTTCTGTGTCTTTGAGAATGAGAATTCCTTTTTTAAATTTATTTTTTAATTTATTGCACATATATCTAAGTATATATATATACATATTTATATATTATATCAGAATTCTTAAAGAAGAATGAGAAACAGGCAGGCATACCCCATTACAGTAAGGTAGCCACCATCACTCTAGTGTAAAAGTGAACATAACACTGCAAACTCATGAGATATTTAATCATAAATGGTATTTATCATTAAATATGCCTTGGTTTCTCTAAGACAAAAGTCTAAAACAGTGTACAATAATCCATTTAGGAGAGTCCCCGATACCCAAATTGCCATCTTCAATGAATTTCCACTTTCAACTCAAAAAAGCAAAGAACTAGCTGATTCTAAGACATCAAAAGAGCAGAAACAAGGCTGAGAAGTGAGGCTGCAAAAAGTGGTCCTGGATCCATTCCAGTTGCTTCCTGAGGAGGGGGGCCCAGGTGCAAAGGCCTCAGCTCCCTGGGAAACAGGGGTTACTGGATTCTGCAGCCTGGAAAGGGGGAGTAGGCCACCCCCTGGTGGTGCACAGCGACACTGCAGCCCACCTGCCCCAGGTCATAGACAACAGTCAATGATTCAGCACAGAGGTTTTTAGTGGGGATAAGGGTAATGTGATGGGAGGATCAGGATGGATTAGTTGTGAACCAGGATCTCCTCAACCCAGAGTATGAATGCAGTGATGCATGTCACCACAAAAGGTCTGTCACCACAAAAAGTATCACTGCCAAAGCATGTGATGCCAACTAGTTTCCAGACTCTATTCTTTGGGCAGACCAGGAAAACACAAGTGTCCTGTTGGAGAAGGGAACCTGTCTGACTGTGCGGCAGACAGACCCATCATGTGTTGCCAAGAAACACCAGGCAGGCCCTGTGCTCCGGGAGAGAAACTGCATTTCAATGGCCACCAGCTCTGCCCTGGTGCTGGGAGAGGTTGCAGTTGCACCACATCCTGAACATCAGCTGGAAATATCTAACCCAGGGGGTCACCTTGAAAGTAAATAGCCCTGAACAGTACCTTCGTGCTTGGACAAACTCTCCGGAATGTGCTTGTGCTAACTTCCTGCTCAGAAATCAAGGGGAGAGGGCATCCGGATCTGGGATAAGGAATCTGTCTCCGGCCCAACCAGGAGCACAGTCAGGAGGGGCTGTCAGGGGCTGGGGGGGACGACAGCACCTACATGGTAGGAACAGACACCATTTAGTACAGCACAGCTCATGACAAAGATGATGATTTTGTGCCAATGCTTCCTGCACTAGGCAAAGGACAGGAGAGGTACGGCAGCCTGTGGCAGCTTGTCAGGAATCTCACTGCCTGGAGACAGAGACCCAAGCAGGGTCAGGACCCTCATCCTCCATGCCCATCTCTGTGCAGGAGACCAGAGACCCCAGAGAGCCCCCCCAAGCCCTCCCTCTTCTTCCAATAGCATAAGAGTCCAGGCAGAGCCCTGCACCTTATAGTCCTGAGAAGCCTGGAGTTATGCTATCATTCTGATTCCACTGCGGGCCAGGGGGCTGGTCAAGCACAGTTGATGAAAGAGGCAGTCTGGGGTGGGCTGGGTCCTGCCAGCCTGGCTGTGGAGAGCACAGGGACAGCACTTTCCCTCCCAAGGACAGGGATTGACCTCCTGACTGAAGACCCCACTCTGTGGTGACAGTTCACTCTCGTGCAGCCCCCCCCCACCCTGTTCCCTGTGGGTCTGCAAAGACCTGGCCTTGGAGTCCCATCCTGGAAGAAGAACCCAGGGTGCTGGGAATGAAGTACAGGCAAAGCCACCCCAGGGTGCAGGGAGACAGTGGGCAGGGAGAGACACGAAGACACTCTGCTGGACTCTCAAGGCCCTGAACCCATTCTGGATCCCGACATCCAGACAAGCCAGATGGCAGGTGTAACCCCAACACTCAGACCTGGGAGCACCAGGGATAGGCAGCAGGGATTGAATGGGGTAGAGCTGCTAGACGGAGCTGTGTTCTCAGAACCCAGCAGCTCAAAGACATCACAAACTTGTGTCCATGCGTTTGGGCAGGTTGACTTGTAGATGGTGTAGTAAAGATGTTGGCCCCATGAGGACACTGCTCTAATATGGACAAGACCACAAAACAGAACTATACGGGTCCTTCCTGCTATTTGAGAGCCCAACACCAGACTCACCTCCCAAGTGTCCAGGCCATGGTCATTCGCCATTAGTGTGGGTGTCCCCCAGCCCATAATGGCATGCTGGGTACTGGGCAGGAACTTCTCGTCAACACAGGGCAGGGGGAGAAGGGATACTCCTATGGAACTGAACCCCCGTCTCCAACTTCAGCAGAGCGATGTCTCTGAATAAGGACTTCGAACTTGGGGTGCCTAGAAATCTGTGGATGAGGACAAGAAGCAGGAGGTATGCCAAATTAATTCAG
Source organism: Uropsilus gracilis (assembly GCA_004024945.1). Classification (NCBI taxonomy): domain Eukaryota; kingdom Metazoa; phylum Chordata; class Mammalia; order Eulipotyphla; family Talpidae; genus Uropsilus; species Uropsilus gracilis. Next base: position 5,880 of record PVHY01020217.1, on the reverse strand, counting down.
GATGGCCCATTCTGGGGACAAATATCAGGGGAACTGGGGTACTGTTCAGCAGCTCAATCCCATACCCTCATCTGCCTCCAGGGCATGTCTGCACATCTGGAATACCTGAGCAGCCTTCAGAAATTCAGGGTCATCTTATCAGCATTTAGGTCAAACAGCCCAGCCACCACCCAAACAGATGGCCTCGAGGGAGCAGGTGGGTAAGGATGCAGCAGGAGGCCACCACCCCCACCCCACTCCACCCCCACCCCTGCTCTTGTCCGAAGGACCCTGGAGGGGTTCACATGATATTGCAGTGATCACTCAGCTGCTGTTGATCAGGGCACCTGCACAGCTGGGGATTCCAAAGGGACTTTGTAGGAAGAAGGGTCAGCACTGAGGACACGAGGACACGAGGACACCAGTCACAGTAACTGGGTTTGTGCCATCCCCCTGAAGGACCAATACCCCAGTGTGGCCCCACTCATGTCTAGACTGTCCTCACCAGCAGGGCCATGTGCCAGGGTCAGGTGCCTGGACGAGCTTCCTTCCCATTGATGATCCTGGCTGTGATGCTCAGCTCCAGCTGACTGGCAGGGGTTCCATGACCTGGGAGTCACAGGGGGGTGAAGTGGATTAAGGTCGGTTATTCTGAAGAAACTCTCTGCAACCTCAGCCAGCGCAGCCCCACAGTCACACTCCCTCCCCCTTGCACCCCTGCATCTAGATATTGGAAGACACCCCCCCTTCTGCTGTCCCAGTCACCTTCCAAGGGTGCAGAGGGACAGGCAGCTCCATCTGGGTCCTCCTCCCCAAGGGAGCAGGGATAGGCTGGGAAACCAGCTCCCTGCCCCCAGCTTCCTGCTGGGGGACCTCAGCACCCCTGACTCTCCCAGGCTCAATTTTGCCCTTAACATGGTAATAAGAATCCAGGTGTGGTGGTGCATGCCTGTAATCGCAGCCCTGGGAGGCTAAGGCCAGGGATTGCTTGAGTCCGCAGGTTCGAGACTGAGGCTGGGGATCACTTGAATCCTCGGGTTCAGGAGTACTCTGGGCAGTATAGCAAGACAAAGAATGAAAGAAAGAACAAAAGAAAGAATGAATGAACAAGCGAGTGAAAGAGAGAAAGAAAAAAGAGAGAGAAAAAGAGAGAGAAAGAAAAAGAGGGGAAGAGAGAAAGAGAGGAAGAGAGAAAGAAAGAGAGAAAGAGTTAACAGAAGAAAGAACAAAAAAGAAAGGAAGGAAGGAAGAAAGAAAGAAAGAAAGAAAGAAAGAAAGAAAGAAAGAAAGAAAGAAAGAAAGAAAGAAAGAGAAAGAAAGAAAGAGAGTGAGAAAGAAAGGAAGAGAAAGAATGAACAGAAGAAAGAAAAAAGAAAGAAAGAAAGAAAGAAAAAAGAAAGAAAGAAAAATGAAAGAAAGAAAAAAGGAAGGAAGGAAGGACAGACGGAAGGAAGGAAGGAAGGAAGGAAGGAAGGAAGGAAGGAAGGAAGGAAGGAAGGAAGGAAGGAAGGAAGGAAGGAAATAAAAGATGGTAACCTCATAGGCATATGTGCTAAGTGACTGTCAGGAGCTATGACTATAAAAACAGAAAACCCCAGGGCCACGGCAAAACCCCTCTCACAATTTCTTAACAGGATGTGATCTAAACCCATTTCACTGCTGGATTCTCCATTGTAATTTCAGAGACTTTTCACTGTAAAACGTGGACATTTGTTAATAACTTTAGCAGATAGGACTTTGACTCTCCACCAAGAAAAGACACAGGAGGCAAACAGAACACAAAGACAGATTGTCCAGAATGAGGACACACAGGGTCCTTGCTGTGTACAAGACACATGTGCACATGGGATGGAATGATCTGTGAAAGATTAATAAAATTCATCAATAAAAATTAAAAGATTGGCTGGGCACAGTGGCTCGTGTCTGTAAGCTTCAGCTTATGAAGCGGCTGGGGCTAGGGATCGCGGTTCAAGTCCCGTGGGACAACATAGTGAAACCTAGTCCCAAAAAATAGCTGGGCATGGTGGTGCACGCCTGTAATCCCAGCTACCCGGGAAGCTGAGGCTGGGGATCGCTTGAGTCTATGGTACCCTGGGCAACGTAAGCCTGCAGTTCCACGGGCAAAAATAGCCTAGTCTCAAAAAAAATAAATAAAATAAAAAATAAAATAAAATAAAAATAAATAAAATAAAAAATAAAAGGATTTTTTGAGACCTAGTCTCAAAAAAAATAAATAAAATAAAAAATAAAAGGATTTTTGAAAGAATTCTAGGAAGATTAATAAGTTAATGTTTTGGTTTTTTTCTACAAAACTTCTTTTGAGCTGAGCTATTATCAGCTTCATGACGTTATATCTTTGGGGAGCAGAACTTAACCCTTTGCTTTCTCACCCCCTTCACCCAAGAGTAGGAAATAGCAGCATTTGTGTTCTCAGGACAATGTGTTTATTTGCATTAAGCCAGGATGAATCTCCCCACCTTCCCCTGTTTAAGTGCCTGGCTTGTTCAGGGGACATGATAGAAGCCTTAACTAAAACTAATTTTTTTTTCTTTTGAGACCAGGTCTCGCTAATTTTCCTGAGGAACCGCAGGCTCATGTTGCCCAGGATACCACGGACTCAAGAGATCCCCAGCCTCAGCTTCCCAGGTAGCTGGAATTACAGGCACGCGCCACCATGCCCAGGTAGTTTTTGAGACCACATCTTGCTATGCTGCCCCGGGCAGGTTTTAAACCCACGGGCTCAAGCGATTCCCAATCTCAGCCTCTGTCCTAGGCTGGGAGTAGAAGCACGTGCTACCATGTCTGGCCTTTGACTGAAACTATTAATGCATGTCTCCTTGGGGCATGTTCATAGTTTTGGTTCTCTACCTCCATAATCTGGGTGCTGATGCACCTCAAATTTATTTCCATGCTTCCAATGTACTGCCAAGACCTCGGCCCCATCAAATGTGATTCCATTCAAATAAAACGAGAGACACTGCAGTTGCTAAAGAGGTTCCCTCTCATCGGAAAGCAAGTTAAGTCATCCACACCCCATACCTACCCCCCCACCCCTTGAATTTAAAAGTAAAATTCCATTAAATACATGAAGGCACTTGCCAGAGTCTAGTACCTTTACCCTGACTCTGCCCTGACCTTTAACCTCACTTTCAGGTTACATGTCACATTCCTCGGGCCATGGTGAGGGTTTGCTTCATGCTGAACAAGGCAGCTCTGTTCCCTCCAAGCGTGCAGATATTTCCGTACCCATGAATGCCTCCTGACGATTTTCTGTTGATAACGTGAAAGAAAATAACTATCCCCGGGGTTGTCTAGCGGTTGGAGACCATGAGATTGCCCCATAACTTCCCTGAGCTGCGCTGAAGATGCCTACCTATCACAGTCATCCACTGCTCTCTCTCTTTCTCTCTCTCTCTCTCTCTCTCTCTCTCTCTCACAGCCTGCACACCGCTGGACAAGACGCTGCTAACTGCCAGCTCCCGCCAGTGCCTCATGATCATGATGTGTTCGTGCCTTTGTGTTCGTGCTGTTGGGCTCAGGGTCTGACTTTGAGTGGGGGTCATTGACCTGGGTAGTTCAGGCGCCCAGAGACCCTGGGCAGAAAGAGGTAGCGACCTAGAGCTCAATCTAAGCCTCTGTCCTTATTATGGCCATGGTGACAACCCTGCATTTATTACAAAAAGCCTATCAGATGACAACTATCACAGTCCATAGACCAGCCAGGGACAAGGCATGGAGGGAGACTCTCTGGCTGGGAGGACACATCCTATTCAATCACTCTCAGAAATAAGATCACGGGGAGAGCTCACACCACCCCCCCAGCGCTACCCCAAAGGGAGGTGAATTAAGAGCCAGAATTCGAGAGACTGTGCTCGGCCTAACGATCACCTTCCCAATAGCAGGAGACCTGAGGTTGGGGAGAGGGAACAATCTTAAGCTTTCTCCCCAGGTGGGGCTGCCAGGTCTGCCCCAGGCAGGCACCCACAAGCCTTGCACCATCTGTTTCTCTGATTTGCTAATTTTCCATGTTTCCTGTGTCGCCCTCTGGAAGGTTCTAGAGACCTTCAGGGCAGTGACCAGAGGTGGGTTCTAGTCCAGGCTCAAGTGCACAACACCAGGCTGTCTTGTCCCTTGCTGAGCACACTGAGTGAATTTATTTCCCACATGCGCACCCGGAGGGCAGAGGAGGAAGCATGTCCTCCCAGCGCCACCAGCATATGCTGGCACGACCACAGCTGATGCTGCGGCAGCCTACACCACAGGAGATCCAGAGCACTCTTGGAAGGCTTAGGTCAGCAATTCACCTGGCTGGGGACAAGAACTTGAATGCCCATGCAGATAACGGGTCCTGGTAAGACATGTCTAAATGACACCACCCATTGGCCTTCTATACATCAGGAAGTGCTACCAGCTGGAGTTGTGACCTCAAGGTTCCAGGGACTATGCTCCCTTCTATGCCTTTTGTCCTCCTGGGTTGGTGCCAAGCCTGCTGACTGGCATCCCTACCATCCTGTCAGCCTCGGATATCCAGGTGCCCAGGATCCTAGGTGCTCTGAGGGACACAGGGTCTGAGGAGCTGCTAATCCCTGAGGACCCAGAGACTCAACACTTTGTTCCACCAGCAGCAGGTACCAGAGAAGCAGCCGGCCTAGGCCTAGAAATGCCTCGGGCCTAAATGAGCCCCTATTTCCCTTGACATACCAGATCTGAGGAAAAAAATTATCTGGATAGCTGTGTTTCCATCCCACACTTGTAACTAACTCTTATGTATTAAATCTCTGAAACAAACAAGTCCCCCAACTGGGACAGGACTCTCAGTACCAAAAAAGCAGAATCCAAGAGGCACTGCGCTGTCTTCCTACCCCACAAGGCCCCACTGTGTGTCCCCTGGCCTGCCCTGGCCCCTCAGGGTGTCTCAGGAATGAACTTGCTGCACATTGCTACCATCCTGTTTGTGACGCCATTATAGTGCAAGCATCAGGGTCTTGGTAGGTTCTCTATTGTTCTAGCAGTTACACAGACACACCAGGTAGAGCAGGGCAGGGTCAGGGGTGCTAGGAGGCAAGCAAGGGCCCAGTACCCCAGGAATCTTCACCCTCTTTCTCTGGAGCCTCTCTCTGGCATTCTCTTGTTCTCTCCCATTCCCATGCTCCCTTTCATGCTCTCTCATCCCATGCTGATAACTGCCATTTTAGCCTCTCCTTCCAGATTCAGGTGAACCCTCTCACATGCGCATACCCGCTGGGCCAGACACATACACAATGGGGGGGTGCATATAGGGGATACAACACCCCGAACTGGTCAGAGGCTAATGGTGAAAAAGGTCTGACCTACTCACTTTTCCTACACGGTGTTTCAGTTTCCTGATGGTTCTTGTTGGTCCTCACTAGCACCTCAAGAGCAGATCCAGTCAGCATGGGTTCTGAAAGGGGGTGTCTCAGGGGGGTTCACAGGAGGTTGGGAACCACAACAAGACAGGCTCAGTGTGAGGAAAACAAAAAAGGAAATACTCATCAAGTAAACACTCTAAATGAATTATGGATAAATAGGAAATGAAACAGATTGAAGTAAAGGACATAAAACTATTTCCTGTCAAAATGTGTGTCTAACTCAGAAAACAAATTCCTAAACACCATTGCTTTTATAGGAAAAGGTTATTATCAAAGCCTTAAAAGCAAAGACACCAACAAGCAAAGAAAGCCATTAAAGACAGGAGCAAAAAGCCATGAGGTAAAATCTGTGACATATTTACACGAAAGTTACCCAAGACCCTGTATGCACAGAGGCCAGGAATGTGGAGTTGGCAGCAAGCAGGGACCCCCACCACCACCCCTCCACCCATCTCAAACTTAAGCTAACACTGCCTGGCCTTTCAGCATATTCCCTACTAGGGCCTCTTCT